>CM074720.1:479589631-479761565 GCA_037306005.1 Rhinophrynus dorsalis | reverse complement strand
TCCAAGAAAAGTTTACTTTAATGTAACTGAACTATATTAACCCTAAATTTTTATGACATTCGTCAGTGACCATTATTTGTAGGAGTCTCGATGGGCACTTGATAGGACACATCCCTCAATCTTAGCCATAATATGTTGTTTTTGTCCACAGAATAGAGATGAGGACAGCAGCATTTAGTCAAAGATTAATGCAATTCAAATCAGTCCTCTGAATTCAGATGCTCATGTCCAATCAAAAATTGCCTTGAAATGAAGGAAATGTTCTCTAAAATATGCCCTGAGAAGCATGTGTGTGGTGTCAATATTCAGTAATATAGATCCAAAACAATTTACTGTCTATTGCCAGCTGTATAGAGAGAGAGACATCATGATGAGTACTCATTCTTGAAAGAAGTGGTATTGTGTCTGTCACCACAGAGGGATTCAACTCATCTAAAAAAGATCACAACTTCAGAAATACCACAATATTTTCACATTATTCCATGTAAGAAAACTCAACCAAAAAACTGTTTTCAGTATGAACAATGAGCTTCACTTTGCTCCTACAGATTTCCTGAATATCTCTTCCCCACTTTTCATATCAGCGCTAGTAGTGTAGGGGTATCATGCAAGATTCTCTTTCTTACGACCCGGGTTCGAGTCTCGGCTAGCGCATCATGTTTAAACTTATTAGATGTGATTTTAAATTGTAACAGCAAGTTTTAGGAACGGATAGAAAAACAAACATATTATTATGATAAAAAGTTTTTTTTTTAATTAAACCTTAATTAATAGAAATGGTCTAAATCATTTGCATACCATGTTTTGTTATGGGAGTCTCATTTCTCTTCATTCAGTACTTACTCAGCCTTGAAGAAGATTTTCATGCCAATTGTCACTTTCTCAATCCATCTCCATTTTATTTTCCTTAATACTTATACATGGAATGAAATCATAATCCAAGTCTTGATAAATAAGAGAATTCTATTCAAGTATTTCGAATTTTGAGCCAGAAATGAAGTCTTCACATCGATTTTTCTCTTCCAAGAAAAGTTTACTTTAATGTAACTGAACTATATTAACCCTAAATTTTTATGACATTCGTCAGTGACCATTATTTGTAGGAGTCTCGATGGGCACTTGATAGGACACATCCCTCAATCTTAGCCATAATATGTTGTTTTTTGTCCACAGAATAGAGATGAGGACAGCAGCATTTAGTCAAAGATTAATGCAATTCAAATCAGTCCTCTGAATTCAGATGCTCATGTCCAATCAAAAATTGCCTTGAAATGAAGGAAATGTTCTCTAAAATATGCCCTGAGAAACATGTGTGTGGTGTCAATATTCAGTAATATAGATCCAAAACAATTTACTGTCTATTGCCAGCTGTATAGAGAGAGAGACATCATGATGAGTACTCATTCTTGAAAGAAGTGGTATTGTGTCTGTCACCACAAAGGGATTCAACTCATCTAAAATAGATCACAACTTCAGAAATTCCACAATATTTTCACATTATTCCATGTAAGAAAACTCAACCAAAAAACTGTTTTCAGTATGAACAATGAGCTTCACTTTGCTCCTACAGATTTCCTGAATATCTCTTCACCACTTTTCATATCAGCGCTAGTAGTGTAGGGGTATCATGCAAGATTCCCATTCTTGCGACCCGGGTTCGAGTCCCGGCTAGCGCATCATGTTTTAATTTATTAGATGTGATTTTAAAATGTAACAGCAAGTTTTAGGAACGGATAGAAAAACAAACATATTATTATGATAAAAAGTTTTTTTTTTAATTAAACCTTAATTAATAGAAATGGTCTAAATCATTTGCATACCATGTTTTGTTATGGGAGTCTCATTTCTCTTCATTCAGTACTTACTCAGCCTTGAAGAAGATTTTCATGCCAATTGTCACTTTCTCAATCCATCTCCATTTTATTTTCCTTAATACTTATACATGGAATGAAATCATAATCCAAGTCTTGATAAATAAGAGAATTCTATTCAAGTATTTCGAATTTTGAGCCAGAAATGAAGTCTTCACATCGATTTTTCTCTTCCAAGAAAAGTTTACTTTAATGTAAGTGAACTATATTAACCCTAAATTTTTATGACATTCGTCAGTGACCATTATTTGTAGGAGTCTCGATGGGCACTTGATAGGACACATCCCTCAATCTTAGCCATAATATGTTGTTTTTGTCCACAGAATAGAGATGAGGACAGCAGCATTTAGTCAAAGATTAATGCAATTCATATCAGTCCTCTGAATTCAGATGCTCATGTCCAATCAAAAATTGCCTTGAAATGAAGGAAATCTTCTCTAAAATATGCCCTGAGAAGCATGTGTGTGGTGTCAATATTCAGTATTATAGATCCAAAACAATTTACTGTCTATTGCCAGCTGTATATAGAGAGAGAGAGACATCATGATGAGTACTCATTCTTGAAAGAAGTGGTATTGTGTCTGTCACCACAGAGGGATTCAACTCATCTAAAATAGATTACAACTTCAGAAATTCCACAATATTTTCACATTATTCCATGTAAGAAAACTCAACCAAAAAACTGTTTTCAGTATGAACAATGAGCTTCACTTTGCTCCTACAGATTTCCTGAATATCTCTTCCCCACTTTTCATATCAGCGCTAATAGTGTAGGGGTATCATGCAAGATTCCCATTCTTGCGACCCGGGTTCGAGTCCCGGCTAGCGCATCATGTTTAAACTTATTAGATGTGATTTTAAATTGTAACAGCAAGTTTTAGGAACGGATAGAAAAACAAACATATTATTCTGATAAAAAGTTTTTTTTTTAATTAAACCTTAATTAATAGAAATGGTCTAAATCATTTGCATACCATGTTTTGTTATGGGAGTCTCATTTCTCTTCATTCAGTACTTACTCAGCCTTGAAGAAGATTTTCATGCCAATTGTCACTTTCTCAATCCATCTCCATTTTATTTTCCTTAATACTTATACATGGAATGAAATCATAATCCAAGTCTTGATAAATAAGAGAATTCTATTCAAGTATTTCGAATTTTGAGCCAGAAATGAAGTCTTCACATCGATTTTTCTCTTCCAAGAAAAGTTTACTTTAATGTAACTGAACTATATTAACCCTAAATTTTTATGACATTCGTCAGTGACCATTATTTGTAGGAGTCTCGATGGGCACTTGATAGGACACATCCCTCAATCTTAGCCATAATATGTTGTTTTTGTCCACAGAATAGAGATGAGGACAGCAGCATTTAGTCAAAGATTAATGCAATTCATATCAGTCCTCTGAATTCAGATGCTCATGTCCAATCAAAAATTGCCTTGAAATGAAGGAAATCTTCTCTAAAATATGCCCTGAGAAGCATGTGTGTGGTGTCAATATTCAGTAATATAGATCCAAAACAATTTACTGTCTATTGCCAGCTGTATAGAGAGAGAGACATCATGATGAGTACTCATTCTTGAAAGAAGTGGTATTGTGTCTGTCACCACAGAGGGATTCAACTCATCTAAAATAGATCACAACTTCAGAAATTCCACAATATTTTCACATTATTCCATGTAAGAAAACTCAACCAAAAAACTGTTTTCAGTATGAACAATGAGCTTCACTTTGTTCTTACAGATTTCCTGAATATCTCTTCCACATTTTTCAAATCAGCACTAGTAATGTAGGGGTATCATGCAAAATTCCCATTCTTGCGACCCGGGTTCGAGTCCCGGCTAGCGCATCATGTTTAAGTTTATTAGATGTGATTTTAAATTGTAACAGCAAGTTTTAGGAACGGATAGAAAAACAAACATATTATTATAATAAAAAGTTATTTTTTAAATTAAACTTTAATTAATAGAAATGGTCTAAATCATTTGCATAACATGTTTTGTTATGGGAGTCTCATTTCTCTTCATTCAGTACTTACTCAGCCTTGAAGAAGATTTTCATGCCAATTGTCACTTTCTCAATCCATCTCCATTTTATTTTCCTTAATACTTATACATGGAATGAAATCATAATCCAAGTCTTGATAAATAAGAGAATTCTATTCAAGTATTTCGAATTTTGAGCCAGAAATGAAGTCTTCACATCGATTTTTCTCTTCCAAGAAAAGTTTACTTTAATGTAACTGAACTATATTAACCCTAAATTTTTATGACATTCGTCAGTGACCATTATTTGTAGGAGTCTCGATGGGCACTTGATAGGACACATCCCTCAATCTTAGCCATAATATGTTGTTTTTGTCCACAGAATAGAGATGAGGACAGCAGCATTTAGTCAAAGATTAATGCAATTCAAATCAGTCCTCTGAATTCAGATGCTCATGTCCAATCAAAAATTGCCTTGAAATGAAGGAAATGTTCTCTAAAATATGCCCTGAGAAGCATGTGTGTGGTGTCAATATTCAGTAATATAGATCCAAAACAATTTACTGTCTATTGCCAGCTGTATAGAGAGAGAGACATCATGATGAGTACTCATTCTTGAAAGAAGTGGTATTGTGTCTGTCACCACAGAGGGATTCAACTCATCTAAAATAGATCACAACTTCAGAAATACCACAATATTTTCACATTATTCCATGTAAGAAAACTCAACCAAAAAACTGTTTTCAGTATGAACAATGAGCTTCACTTTGCTCCTACAGATTTCCTGAATATCTCTTCCCTACTTTTCATATCAGCGCTAGTAGTGTAGGGGTATCATGCAAGATTCCCATTCTTGCGACCCGGGTTCGAGTCCCGGCTAGCGCATCATGTTTAAACTTATTAGATGTGATTTTAAATTGTAACAGCAAGTTTTAGGAACGGATAGAAAAACAAACATATTATTATGATAAAAAGTTTTTTTTTTAATTAAACCTTAATTAATAGAAATGGTCTAAATCATTTGCATACCATGTTTTGTTATGGGAGTCTCATTTCTCTTCATTCAGTACTTACTCAGCCTTGAAGAAGATTTTCATGCCAATTGTCACTTTCTCAATCCATCTCCATTTTATTTTCCTTAATACTTATACATGGAATGAAATCATAATCCAAGTCTTGATAAATAAGAGAATTCTATTCAAGTATTTCGAATTTTGAGCCAGAAATGAAGTCTTCACATCGATTTTTCTCTTCCAAGAAAAGTTTACTTTAATGTAACTGAACTATATTAACCCTAAATTTTTATGACATTCGTCAGTGACCATTATTTGTAGGAGTCTCGATGGGCACTTGATAGGACACATCCCTCAATCTTAGCCATAATATGTTGTTTTTGTCCACAGAATAGAGATGAGGACAGCAGCATTTAGTCAAAGATTAATGCAATTCATATCAGTCCTCTGAATTCAGATGCTCATGTCCAATCAAAAATTGCCTTGAAATGAAGGAAATCTTCTCTAAAATATGCACTGAGAAGCATGTGTGTGGTGTCAATATTCAGTATTATAGATCCAAAACAATTTACTGTCTATTGCCAGCTGTATAGAGAGAGAGACATCATGATGAGTACTCATTCTTGAAAGAAGTGGTATTGTGTCTGTCACCACAGAGGGATTCAACTCATCTAAAATAGATCACAACTTCAGAAATTCCACAATATTTTCACATTATTCCATGTAAGAAAACTCAACCAAAAAACTGTTTTCAGTATGAACAATGAGCTTCACTTTGTTCCTACAGATTTCCTGAATATCTCTTCCACACTTTTCAAATCAGCACTAGTAGTGTAGGGGTATCATGCAAGATTCCCATTCTTGCGACCCGGGTTCGAGTCCCGGCTAGCGCATCATGTTTAAGTTTATTAGATGTGATTTTAAATTGTAACAGCAAGTTTTAGGAACGGATAGAAAAACAAACATATTATTATAATAAAAAGTTCTTTTTTAAATTAAACTTTAATTAATAGAAATGGTCTAAATCATTTGCAAAACATGTTTTGTTATGGGAGTCTCATTTCTCTTCATTCAGTACTTACTCAGCCATGACGAAGATTTTCATGCCAATTGTCACTTTCTCAATCCATCCCCATTTTATTTTCCTTAATACTTATACATGGAATGAAATCATAATCCAAGTCTTGATAAATAAGAGAATTCTATTCAAGTATTTCGAATTTTGAGCCAGAAATGAAGTCTTCACATCGATTTTTCTCTTCCAAGAAAAGTTTAATGTAACTGAACTATATTAACCCTAAATTTTTATGACATTCGTCAGTGACCATTATTTGTAGGAGTCTCGATGGGCACTTGATAGGACACATCCCTCAATCTTAGCCATAATATGTTGTTTTTGTCCACAGAATAGAGATGAGGACAGCAGCATTTAGTCAAAGATTAATGCAATTCAAATCAGTCCTCTGAATTCAGATGCTCATGTCCAATCAAAAATTGCCTTGAAATGAAGGAAATGTTCTCTAAAATATGCCCTGAGAAGCATGTGTGTGGTGTCAATATTCAGTAATATAGATCCAAAACAATTTACTGTCTATTGCCAGCTGTATAGAGAGAGAAACATCATGATGAGTACTCATTCTTGAAAGAAGTGATATTGTGTCTGTCACCACAGAGGGATTCAACTCATCTAAAATAGATTACAACTTCAGAAATTCCACAATATTTTCACATTATTCCATGTAAGAAAACTCAACCAAAAAACTGTTTTCAGTATGAACAATGAGCTTCACTTTGTTCCTACAGATTTCCTGAATATCTCTTCCCCTCTTTTCAAATCAGCTCTAGTAGTGTAGGGGTATCATGCAAGATTCCCATTCTTGTGACCCTGGTTCGAGTACCGGTTCGCGCATCGTGTTTAAGCTTATTAGATGTGATTTTAAATTGTAACAGCAAGTTTTAGGAACGGATAGAAAAACAAACATATTATTATGATAAAAAGTTCTTTTTTAAATTAAACCTTAATTAATAGAAATGGTCAAAATCATTTGCATACCATGTTTTGTTATGGGAGTCTCATTTCTCTTCATTCAGTACTTACTCAGCCTTGAAGAAGATTTTCATGCCAATTGTCACTTTCTCAATCCATCTCCATTTTATTTTCCTTAATACTTATACATGGAATGAAATCATAATCCAAGTCTTGATAAATAAGAGAATTCTATTCAAGTATTTCGAATTTTGAGCCAGAAATGATGTCTTCACATCGATTTTTCTCTTCCAAGAAAAGTTTAATGTAACTGAACTATATTAACCCTAAATTTTTATGACATTCGTCAGTGACCATTATTTGTAGGAGTCTCGATGGGCACTTGATAGGACACATCCCTCAATCTTAGCCATAATATGTTGTTTTTGTCCACAGAATAGAGATGAGGACAGCAGCATTTAGTCAAAGATTAATGCAATTCAAATCAGTCCTCTGAATTCAGATGCTCATGTCCAATCAAAAATTGCCTTGAAATGAAGGAAATGTTCTCTAAAATATGCCCTGAGAAGCATGTGTGTGGTGTCAATATTCAGTAATATAGATCCAAAACAATTTACTGTCTATTGCCAGCTGTATAGAGAGAGAGACATCATGATGAGTACTCATTCTTGAAAGAAGTGGTATTGTGTCTGTCACCACAGAGGGATTCAACTCATATAAAATAGATCACAACTTCAGAAATACCACAATATTTTCACATTATTCCATGTAAGAAAACTCAACCAAAAAACTGTTTTCAGTATGAACAATGAGCTTCACTTTGCTCCTACAGATTTCCTGAATATCTCTTCCCCACTTTTCATATCAGTGCTAGTAGTGTAGGGGTATCATGCAAGATTCCCATTCTTGCGACCTGGGTTCGAGTCCCGGCTAGCGCATCATGTTTAAACTTATTAGATTAGATGTGATTTTAAATTGTAACAGCAAGTTTTAGGAACGGAAAGAAAAACAAACATATTATTATGATAAAAAGTTTTTTTTTTAATTAAACCTTAATTAATAGAAATGGTCTAAATCATTTGCATACCATGTTTTGTTATGGGAGTCTTATTTCTCTTCATTCAGTACTTACTCAGCCTTGAAGAAGATTTTCATGCCAATTGTCACTTTCTCAATCCATCTCCATTTTATTTTCCTTAATACTTATACATGGAATGAAATCATAATCCAAGTCTTGATAAATAAGAGAATTCTATTCAAGTATTTCGAATTTTGAGCCAGAAATGAAGTCTTCACATCGATTTTTCTCTTCCAAGAAAAGTTTACTTTAATGTAACTGAACTATATTAACCCTAAATTTTTATGACATTCGTCAGTGACCATTATTTGTAGGAGTCTCGATGGGCACTTGATAGGACACATCCCTCAATCTTAGCCATAATATGTTGTTTTTGTCCACAGAATAGAGATGAGGACAGCAGCATTTAGTCAAAGATTAATGCAATTCATATCAGTCCTCTGAATTCAGATGCTCATGTCCAATCAAAAATTGCCTTGAAATGAAGGAAATCTTCTCTAAAATATGCCCTGAGAAGCATGTGTGTGGTGTCAATATTCAGTAATATAGATCCAAAACAATTTACTGTCTATTGCCAGCTGTATATAGAGAGAGAGAGACATCATGATGAGTACTCATTCTTGAAAGAAGTGGTATTGTGTCTGTCACCACAGAGGGATTCAACTCATCTAAAATAGATCACAACTTCAGAAATTCCACAATATTTTCACATTATTCCATGTAAGAAAACTCAACCAAAAAACTGTTTTCAGTATGAACAATGAGCTTCACTTTGCTCCTACAGATTTCCAGAATATCTCTTCCCCACTTTTCATATCAGCGCTAGTAGTGTAGGGGTATCATGCAAGATTCCCATTCTTGCGACCCGGGTTCGAGTCCCGGCTAGCGCATCATGTTTTAATTTATTAGATGTGATTTTAAATTGTAACAGCAAGTTTTAGGAACGGATAGAAAAACAAACATATTATTATGATAAAAAGTTTTTTTTTTAATTAAACCTTAATTAATAGAAATGGTCTAAATCATTTGCATACCATGTTTTGTTATGGGAGTCTCATTTCTCTTCATTCAGTACTTACTCAGCCTGGAAGAAGATTTTCATGCCAATTGTCACTTTCTCAATCCATCTCCATTTTATTTTCCTTAATACTTATACATGGAATGAAATCATAATCCAAGTCTTGATAAATAAGAGAATTCTATTCAAGTATTTCGAATTTTGAGCCAGAAATGAAGTCTTCACATCGATTTTTCTCTTCCAAGAAAAGTTTACTTTAATGTAACTGAACTATATTAACCCTAAATTTTTATGACATTCGTCAGTGACCATTATTTGTAGGAGTCTCGATGGGCACTTGATAGGTCACATCCCTCAATCTTAGCCATAATATGTTGTTTTTGTCCACAGAATAGAGATGAGGACAGCAGCATTTAGTCAAAGATTAATGCAATTCATATCAGTCCTCTGAATTCAGATGCTCATGTCCAATCAAAAATTGCCTTGAAATGAAGGAAATCTTCTCTAAAATATGCCCTGAGAAGCATGTGTGTGGTGTCAATATTCAGTAATATAGATCCAAAACAATTTACTGTCTATTGCCAGCTGTATAGAGAGAGAGACATCATGATGAGTACTCATTCTTGAAAGAAGTGGTATTGTGTCTGTCACCACAGAGGGATTCAACTCATCTAAAATAGATCACAACTTCAGAAATTCCACAATATTTTCACATTATTCCATGTAAGAAAACTCAACCAAAAAACTGTTTTCAGTATGAACAATGAGCTTCACTTTGCTCCTACAGATTTCCTGAATATCTCTTCCCCACTTTTCATATCAGCGCTAGTAGTGTAGGGGTATCATGCAAGATTCCTATTCTTGCGACCCGGGTTCGAGTCCCGGCTAGCGCATCATGTTTTAATTTATTAGATGTGATTTTAAAATGTAACAGCAAGTTTTAGGAACGGATAGAAAAACAAACATATTATTATGATAAAAAGTTTTTTTTTTAATTAAACCTTAATTAATAGAAATGGTCTAAATCATTTGCATACCATGTTTTGTTATGGGAGTCTCATTTCTCTTCATTCAGTACTTACTCAGCCTTGAAGAAGATTTTCATGCCAATTGTCACTTTCTCAATCCATCTCCATTTTATTTTCCTTAATACTTATACATGGAATGAAATCATAATCCAAGTCTTGATAAATAAGAGAATTCTATTCAAGTATTTCGAATTTTGAGCTAGAAATGAAGTCTTCACATCGATTTTTCTCTTCCAAGAAAAGTTTACTTTAATGTAACTGAACTATATTAACCCTAAATTTTTATGACATTCGTCAATGACCATTATTTGTAGGAGTCTCGATGGGCACTTGATAGGACACATCCCTCAATCTTAGCCATAATATGTTGTTTTTGTCCACAGAATAGAGATGAGGACAGCAGCATTTAGTCAAAGATTAATGCAATTCATATCAGTCCTCTGAATTCAGATGCTCATGTCCAATCAAAAAATTGCCTTGAAATGAAGGAAATCTTCTCTAAAATATGCCCTGAGAAGCATGTGTGTGGTGTCAATATTCAGTAATATAGATCCAAAACAATTTACTGTCTATTGCCAGCTGTATAGAGAGAGAGACATCATGATGAGTACTCATTCTTGAAAGAAGTGGTATTGTGTCTGTCACCACAGAGGGATTCAACTCATCTAAAATAGATCACAACTTCAGAAATTCCACAATATTTTCACATTATTCCATGTAAGAAAACTCAACAAAAAAACTGTTTTCAGTATGAACAATGAGCTTCACTTTGTTCCTACAGATTTCCTGAATATCTCTTCCCCACTTTTCATATCAGCGCTAGTAGTGTAGGGGTATCATGCAAGATTCCCATTCTTGCGACCCGGGTTCGAGTCCCGGCTAGTGCGTCATGTTTTAATTTATTAGATGTGATTTTAAATTGTAACAGCAAGTTTTAGGAACGGATAGAAAAACAAACATATTATTATGATAAAAAGTTTTTTTTTTAATTAAACCTTAATTAATAGAAATGGTCTAAATCATTTGCATACCATGTTTTGTTATGGGAGTCTCATTTCTCTTCATTCAGTACTTGCTCAGCCTTGAAGAAGATTTTCATGCCAATTGTCACTTTCTCAATCCATCTCCATTTTATTTTCCTTAATACTTATACATGGAATGAAATCATAATCCAAGTCTTGATAAATAAGAGAATTCTATTCAAGTATTTCGAATTTTGAGCCAGAAATGAAGTCTTCACATCGATTTTTCTCTTCCAAGAAAAGTTTACTTTAATGTAACTGAACTATATTAACCCTAAATTGTTATGACATTCGTCAGTGACCATTATTTGTAGGAGTCTCGATGGGCACTTGATAGGACACATCCCTCAATCTTAGCCATAATATGTTGTTTTTGTCCACAGAATAGAGATGAGGACAGCAGCATTTAGTCAAAGATTAATGCAATTCAAATCAGTCCTCTGAATTCAGATGCTCATGTCCAATCAAAAATTGCCTTGAAATGAAGGAAATGTTCTCTAAAATATGCCCTGAGAAGCATGTGTGTGGTGTCAATATTCAGTAATATAGATCCAAAACAATTTACTGTCTATTGCCAGCTGTATAGAGAGAGAGACATCATGATGAGTACTCATTCTTGAAAGAAGTGGTATTGTGTCTGTCACCACAGAGGGATTCAACTCATCTAAAATAGATCACAACTTCAGAAATACCACAATATTTTCACATTATTCCATGTAAGAAAACTCAACCAAAAAACTGTTTTCAGTATGAACAATGAGCTTCACTTTGCTCCTACAGTTTTCCTGAATATCTCTTCCACACTTTTCAAATCAGCACTAGTAGTGTAGGGGTATCATGCAAGATTCCCATTCTTGCGACCCGGGTTCGAGTCCCGGCTAGCGCATCATGTTTAAGTTTATTAGATGTGATTTTAAATTGTAACAGCAAGTTTTAGGAACGGATAGAAAAACAAACATATTATTATAATAAAAAGTTATTTTTTAAATTAAACTTTAATTAATAGAAATGGTCTAAATCATTTGCATACCATGTTTTGTTATGGGAGTCTCATTTCTCTTCATTCAGTACTTACTCAGCCTTGAAGAAGATTTTCATACCAATTGTCACTTTCTCAATCCATCTTCATTTTATTTTCCTTAATACTTATACATGGAAAGAAATCATAATCCAAGTCTTGATAAATAAGATAATTCTATTCAAGTATTTCGAATTTTGAGCCAGAAATGAAGTCTTCACATCGATTTTTCTCTTCCAAGAAAAGTTTACTTTAATGTAACTGAACTATATTAACCCTAAATTTTTATGACATTCGTCAGTGACCATTATTTGTAGGAGTCTCGATGGGCACTTGATAGGACACATCCCTCAATCTTAGCCATAATATGTTGTTTTTGTCCACAGAATAGAGATGAGGACAGCAGCATTTAGTCAAAGATTAATGCAATTCAAATCAGTCCTCTGAATTCAGATGCTCATGTCCAATCAAAAATTGCCTTGAAATGAAGGAAATGTTCTCTAAAATATGCCCTGAGAAGCATGTGTGTGGTGTCAATATTCAGTAATATAGATCCAAAACAATTTACTGTCTATTGCCAGCTGTATATAGAGAGAGAGAGACATCATGATGAGTACTCATTCTTGAAAGAAGTGGTATTGTGTCTGTCACCACAGAGGGATTCAACTCATCTAAAATAGATCACAACTTCAGAAATTCCACAATATTTTCACATTATTCCATGTAAGAAAACTCAACCAAAAAACTGTTTTCAGTATGAACAATGAGCTTCACTTTGCTCCTACAGATTTCCAGAATATCTCTTCCCCACTTTTCATATCAGCGCTAGTAGTGTAGGGGTATCATGCAAGATTCCCATTCTTGCGACCCGGGTTCGAGTCCCGGCTAGCACATCATGTTTTAATTTATTAGATGTGATTTTAAATTGTAACAGCAAGTTTTAGGAACGGATAGAAAAACAAACATATTATTATAATAAAAAGTTATTTTTTAAATTAAACTTTAATTAATAGAAATGGTCTAAATCATTTGCATACCATGTTTTGTTATGGGAGTCTCATTTCTCTTCATTCAGTACTTACTCAGCCTTGAAGAAGATTTTCATGCCAATTGTCACTTTCTCAATCCATCTCCATTTTATATTCCTTAATACTTATACATGGAATGAAATCATAATCCAAGTCTTGATAAATAAGAGAATTCTATTCAAGTATTTCGAATTTTGAGCCAGAAATGAAGTCTTCACATCGATTTTTCTCTTCCAAGAAAAGTTTAATGTAACTGAACTATATTAACCCTAAATTTTTATGACATTCGTCAGTGACCATTATTTGTAGTAGTCTCGATGGGCACTTGATAGGACACATCCCTCAATCTTAGCCATAATATGTTGTTTTTGTCAACAGAATAGAGATGAGGACAGCAGCATTTAGTCAAAGATTAATGCAATTCAAATCAGTCCTCTGAATTCAGATGCTCATGTCCAATCAAAAATTGCCTTGAAATGAAGGAAATGTTCTCTAAAATATGCCCTGAGAAGCATGTGTGTGGTGTCAATATTCAGTAATATAGATCCAAAACAATTTACTGTCTATTGCCAGCTGTATAGAGAGAGAGACATCATGATGAGTACTCATTCTTGAAAGAAGTGGTATTGTGTCTGTCACCACAGAGGGATTCAACTCATCTAAAATAGATCACAACTTCAGAAATACCACAATATTTTCACATTATTCCATGTAAGAAAACTCAACCAAAAAACTGTTTTCAGTATGAACAATGAGCTTCACTTTGCTCCTACAGATTTCCTGAATATCTCTTCCCCACTTTTCATATCAGCGCTAGTAGTGTAGGGGTATCATGCAAGATTCCCATTCTTGCGACCTGGGTTCGAGTCCCGGCTAGCGCATCATGTTTAAACTTATTAGATTAGATGTGATTTTAAATTGTAACAGCAAGTTTTAGGAACGGATAGAAAAACAAACATATTATTATGATAAAAAGTTTTTTTTTTAATTAAACCTTAATTAATAGAAATGGTCTAAATCATTTGCATACCATGTTTTGTTATGGGAGTCTCATTTCTCTTCATTCAGTACTTACTCAGCCTGGAAGAAGATTTTCATGCCAATTGTCACTTTCTCAATCCATCCCCATTTTATTTTCCTTAATACTTATACATGGAATGAAATCATAATCCAAGTCTTGATAAATAAGAGAATTCTATTCAAGTATTTCGAATTTTGAGCCAGAAATGAAGTCTTCACATCGATTTTTCTCTTCCAAGAAAAGTTTACTTTAATGTAACTGAACTATATTAACCCTAAATTTTTATGACATTCGTCAGTGACCATTATTTGTAGGAGTCTCGATGGGCACTTGATAGGACACATCCCTCAATCTTAGCCATAATATGTTGTTTTTGTCCACAGAATAGAGATGAGGACAGCAGCATTTAGTCAAAGATTAATGCAATTCAAATCAGTCCTCTGAATTCAGATGCTCATGTCCAATCAAAAATTGCCTTGAAATGAAGGAAATGTTCTCTAAAATATGCCCTGAGAAGCATGTGTGTGGTGTCAATATTCAGTAATATAGATCCAAAACAATTTACTGTCTATTGGCAGCTGTATATATAGAGAGAGAGACATCATGATGAGTACTCATTCTTGAAAGAAGTGGTATTGTGTCTGTCACCACAGAGGGATTCAACTCATCTTAAATAGATCACAACTTCAGAAATTCCACAATATTTTCACATTATTCCATGTAAGAAAACTCAACCAAAAAACTGTTTTCAGTATGAACAATGAGCTTCACTTTGCTCCTACAGATTTCCAGAATATCTCTTCCCCACTTTTCAAATCAGCGCTAGTAGTGTAGGGGTATCATGCAAGATTCCCATTCTTGCAACCCGGGTTCGAGTCCCGGCTAGCGCATCATGTTTTAATTTATTAGATGTGATTTTAAATTGTAACAGCAAGTTTTAGGAACGGATAGAAAAACAAACATATTATTATGATAAAAAGTTTTTTTTTTAATTAAACCTTAATTAATAGAAATGGTCAAAATCATTTGCATACCATGTTTTGTTATGGGAGTCTCATTTCTCTTCATTCAGTACTTACTCAGCCTTGAAGAAGATTTTCATGCCAATTGTCACTTTCTCAATCCATCTCCATTTTATTTTCCTTAATACTTATACATGGAATGAAATCATAATCCAAGTCTTGATAAATAAGAGAATTCTATTCAAGTATTTCGAATTTTGAGCCAGAAATGATGTCTTCACATCGATTTTTCTCTTCCAAGAAAAGTTTAATGTAACTGAACTATATTAACCCTAAATTTTTATGACATTCGTCAGTGACCATTATTTGTAGGAGTCTCGATGGGCACTTGATAGGACACATCCCTCAATCTTAGCCATAATATGTTGTTTTTGTCCACAGAATAGAGATGAGGACAGCAGCATTTAGTCAAAGATTAATGCAATTCAAATCAGTCCTCTGAATTCAGATGCTCATGTCCAATCAAAAATTGCCTTGAAATGAAGGAAATGTTCTCTAAAATATGCCCTGAGAAGCATGTGTGTGGTGTCAATATTCAGTAATATAGATCCAAAACAATTTACTGTCTATTGCCAGCTGTATAGAGAGAGAGACATCATGATGAGTACTCATTCTTGAAAGAAGTGGTATTGTGTCTGTCACCACAGAGGGATTCAACTCATATAAAATAGATCACAACTTCAGAAATACCACAATATTTTCACATTATT
Source organism: Rhinophrynus dorsalis (assembly GCA_037306005.1). Classification (NCBI taxonomy): domain Eukaryota; kingdom Metazoa; phylum Chordata; class Amphibia; order Anura; family Rhinophrynidae; genus Rhinophrynus; species Rhinophrynus dorsalis. The sequence continues at coordinate 479,745,762 of CM074720.1, read as the reverse complement.
CCATGTAAGAAAACTCAACCAAAAAACTGTTTTCAGTATGAACAATGAGCTTCACTTTGCTCCTACAGATTTCCTGAATATCTCTTCCCCACTTTTCATATCAGCGCTAGTAGTGTAGGGGTATCATGCAAGATTCCCATTCTTGCGACCTGGGTTCGAGTCCCGGCTAGCGCATCATGTTTAAACTTATTAGATTAGATGTGATTTTAAATTGTAACAGCAAGTTTTAGGAACGGATAGAAAAACAAACATATTATTATGATAAAAAGTTTTTTTTTTAATTAAACCTTAATTAATAGAAATGGTCTAAATCATTTGCATACCATGTTTTGTTATGGGAGTCTCATTTCTCTTCATTCAGTACTTACTCAGCCTGGAAGAAGATTTTCATGCCAATTGTCACTTTCTCAATCCATCCCCATTTTATTTTCCTTAATACTTATACATGGAATGAAATCATAATCCAAGTCTTGATAAATAAGAGAATTCTATTCAAGTATTTCGAATTTTGAGCCAGAAATGAAGTCTTCACATCGATTTTTCTCTTCCAAGAAAAGTTTACTTTAATGTAACTGAACTATATTAACCCTAAATTTTTATGACATTCGTCAGTGACCATTATTTGTAGGAGTCTCGATGGGCACTTGATAGGACACATCCCTCAATCTTAGCCATAATATGTTGTTTTTGTCCACAGAATAGAGATGAGGACAGCAGCATTTAGTCAAAGATTAATGCAATTCAAATCAGTCCTCTGAATTCAGATGCTCATGTCCAATCAAAAATTGCCTTGAAATGAAGGAAATGTTCTCTAAAATATGCCCTGAGAAGCATGTGTGTGGTGTCAATATTCAGTAATATAGATCCAAAACAATTTACTGTCTATTGGCAGCTGTATATATAGAGAGAGAGACATCATGATGAGTACTCATTCTTGAAAGAAGTGGTATTGTGTCTGTCACCACAGAGGGATTCAACTCATCTTAAATAGATCACAACTTCAGAAATTCCACAATATTTTCACATTATTCCATGTAAGAAAACTCAACCAAAAAACTGTTTTCAGTATGAACAATGAGCTTCACTTTGCTCCTACAGATTTCCAGAATATCTCTTCCCCACTTTTCAAATCAGCGCTAGTAGTGTAGGGGTATCATGCAAGATTCCCATTCTTGCAACCCGGGTTCGAGTCCCGGCTAGCGCATCATGTTTTAATTTATTAGATGTGATTTTAAATTGTAACAGCAAGTTTTAGGAACGGATAGAAAAACAAACATATTATTATGATAAAAAGTTTTTTTTTTAATTAAACCTTAATTAATAGAAATGGTCAAAATCATTTGCATACCATGTTTTGTTATGGGAGTCTCATTTCTCTTCATTCAGTACTTACTCAGCCTTGAAGAAGATTTTCATGCCAATTGTCACTTTCTCAATCCATCTCCATTTTATTTTCCTTAATACTTATACATGGAATGAAATCATAATCCAAGTCTTGATAAATAAGAGAATTCTATTCAAGTATTTCGAATTTTGAGCCAGAAATGATGTCTTCACATCGATTTTTCTCTTCCAAGAAAAGTTTAATGTAACTGAACTATATTAACCCTAAATTTTTATGACATTCGTCAGTGACCATTATTTGTAGGAGTCTCGATGGGCACTTGATAGGACACATCCCTCAATCTTAGCCATAATATGTTGTTTTTGTCCACAGAATAGAGATGAGGACAGCAGCATTTAGTCAAAGATTAATGCAATTCAAATCAGTCCTCTGAATTCAGATGCTCATGTCCAATCAAAAATTGCCTTGAAATGAAGGAAATGTTCTCTAAAATATGCCCTGAGAAGCATGTGTGTGGTGTCAATATTCAGTAATATAGATCCAAAACAATTTACTGTCTATTGCCAGCTGTATAGAGAGAGAGACATCATGATGAGTACTCATTCTTGAAAGAAGTGGTATTGTGTCTGTCACCACAGAGGGATTCAACTCATATAAAATAGATCACAACTTCAGAAATACCACAATATTTTCACATTATTCCATGTAAGAAAACTCAACCAAAAAACTGTTTTCAGTATGAACAATGAGCTTCACTTTGCTCCTACAGATTTCCTGAATATCTCTTCCCCACTTTTCATATCAGTGCTAGTAGTGTAGGGGTATCATGCAAGATTCCCATTCTTGCGACCTGGGTTCGAGTCCCGGCTAGCGCATCATGTTTAAACTTATTAGATTAGATGTGATTTTAAATTGTAACAGCAAGTTTTAGGAACGGAAAGAAAAACAAACATATTATTATGATAAAAAGTTTTTTTTTTAATTAAACCTTAATTAATAGAAATGGTCTAAATCATTTGCATACCATGTTTTGTTATGGGAGTCTTATTTCTCTTCATTCAGTACTTACTCAGCCTTGAAGAAGATTTTCATGCCAATTGTCACTTTCTCAATCCATCTCCATTTTATTTTCCTTAATACTTATACATGGAATGAAATCATAATCCAAGTCTTGATAAATAAGAGAATTCTATTCAAGTATTTCGAATTTTGAGCCAGAAATGAAGTCTTCACATCGATTTTTCTCTTCCAAGAAAAGTTTACTTTAATGTAACTGAACTATATTAACCCTAAATTTTTATGACATTCGTCAGTGACCATTATTTGTAGGAGTCTCGATGGGCACTTGATAGGACACATCCCTCAATCTTAGCCATAATATGTTGTTTTTGTCCACAGAATAGAGATGAGGACAGCAGCATTTAGTCAAAGATTAATGCAATTCATATCAGTCCTCTGAATTCAGATGCTCATGTCCAATCAAAAATTGCCTTGAAATGAAGGAAATCTTCTCTAAAATATGCCCTGAGAAGCATGTGTGTGGTGTCAATATTCAGTAATATAGATCCAAAACAATTTACTGTCTATTGCCAGCTGTATAGAGAGAGAGACATCATGATGAGTACTCATTCTTGAAAGAAGTGGTATTGTGTCTGTCACCACAGAGAGATTCAACTCATCTAAAATAGATCACAACTTCAGAAATTCCACAATATTTTCACATTATTCCATGTAAGAAAACTCAACCAAAAAACTGTTTTCAGTATGAACAATGAGCTTCACTTTGCTCCTACAGATTTCTTGAATATCTCTTCCTCACTTTTCATATCAGCGCTAGTAGTGTAGGGGTAACATGCAAGATTCCTATTCTTGCGACCCGGGTTCGAGTCCCGGCTAGCGCATCATGTTTTAATTTATTAGATGTGATTTTAAATTGTAACAGCAAGTTTTAGGAACGGATAGAAAAACAAACATATTATTATGATAAAAAGTTTTTTTTTTAATTAAACCTTAATTAATAGAAATGGTCTAAATCATTTGCATACCATGTTTTGTTATGGGAGTCTCATTTCTCTTCATTCAGTACTTACTCAGCCTGGAAGAAGATTTTCATGCCAATTGTCACTTTCTCAATCCATCTCCATTTTATTTTCCTTAATACTTATACATGGAATGAAATCATAATCCAAGTCTTGATAAATAAGAGAATTCTATTCAAGTATTTCGAATTTTGAGCCAGAAATGAAGTCTTCACATCGATTTTTCTCTTCCAAGAAAAGTTTACTTTAATGTAACTGAACTATATTAACCCTAAATTTTTATGACATTCGTCAGTGACCATTATTTGTAGGAGTCTCGATGGGCACTTGATAGGTCACATCCCTCAATCTTAGCCATAATATGTTGTTTTTGTCCACAGAATAGAGATGAGGACAGCAGCATTTAGTCAAAGATTAATGCAATTCATATCAGTCCTCTGAATTCAGATGCTCATGTCCAATCAAAAATTGCCTTGAAATGAAGGAAATCTTCTCTAAAATATGCCCTGAGAAGCATGTGTGTGGTGTCAATATTCAGTAATATAGATCCAAAACAATTTACTGTCTATTGCCAGCTGTATAGAGAGAGAGACATCATGATGAGTACTCATTCTTGAAAGAAGTGGTATTGTGTCTGTCACCACAGAGGGATTCAACTCATCTAAAATAGATCACAACTTCAGAAATTCCACAATATTTTCACATTATTCCATGTAAGAAAACTCAACCAAAAAACTGTTTTCAGTATGAACAATGAGCTTCACTTTGCTCCTACAGATTTCCTGAATATCTCTTCCCCACTTTTCATATCAGCGCTAGTAGTGTAGGGGTATCATGCAAGATTCCTATTCTTGCGACCCGGGTTCGAGTCCCGGCTAGCGCATCATGTTTTAATTTATTAGATGTGATTTTAAAATGTAACAGCAAGTTTTAGGAACGGATAGAAAAACAAACATATTATTATGATAAAAAGTTTTTTTTTTAATTAAACCTTAATTAATAGAAATGGTCTAAATCATTTGCATACCATGTTTTGTTATGGGAGTCTCATTTCTCTTCATTCAGTACTTACTCAGCCTTGAAGAAGATTTTCATGCCAATTGTCACTTTCTCAATCCATCTCCATTTTATTTTCCTTAATACTTATACATGGAATGAAATCATAATCCAAGTCTTGATAAATAAGAGAATTCTATTCAAGTATTTCGAATTTTGAGCCAGAAATGAAGTCTTCACATCGATTTTTCTCTTCCAAGAAAAGTTTACTTTAATGTAACTGAACTATATTAACCCTAAATTTTTATGACATTCGTCAGTGACCATTATTTGTAGGAGTCTCGATGGGCACTTGATAGGACACATCCCTCAATCTTAGCCATAATATGTTGTTTTTGTCCACAGAATAGAGATGAGGACAGCAGCATTTAGTCAAAGATTAATGCAATTCAAATCAGTCCTCTGAATTCAGATGCTCATGTCCAATCAAAAATTGCCTTGAAATGAAGGAAATGTTCTCTAAAATATGCCCTGAGAAGCATGTGTGTGGTGTCAATATTCAGTAATATAGATCCAAAACAATTTACTGTCTATTGCCAGCTGTATAGAGAGAGAGACATCATGATGAGTACTCATTCTTGAAAGAAGTGGTATTGTGTCTGTCACCACAGAGGGATTCAACTCATCTAAAAAAGATCACAACTTCAGAAATACCACAATATTTTCACATTATTCCATGTAAGAAAACTCAACCAAAAAACTGTTTTCAGTATGAACAATGAGCTTCACTTTGCTCCTACAGATTTCCTGAATATCTCTTCCCCACTTTTCATATCAGCGCTAGTAGTGTAGGGGTATCATGCAAGATTCTCTTTCTTACGACCCGGGTTCGAGTCTCGGCTAGCGCATCATGTTTAAACTTATTAGATGTGATTTTAAATTGTAACAGCAAGTTTTAGGAACGGATAGAAAAACAAACATATTATTATGATAAAAAGTTTTTTTTTTAATTAAACCTTAATTAATAGAAATGGTCTAAATCATTTGCATACCATGTTTTGTTATGGGAGTCTCATTTCTCTTCATTCAGTACTTACTCAGCCTTGAAGAAGATTTTCATGCCAATTGTCACTTTCTCAATCCATCTCCATTTTATTTTCCTTAATACTTATACATGGAATGAAATCATAATCCAAGTCTTGATAAATAAGAGAATTCTATTCAAGTATTTCGAATTTTGAGCCAGAAATGAAGTCTTCACATCGATTTTTCTCTTCCAAGAAAAGTTTACTTTAATGTAACTGAACTATATTAACCCTAAATTTTTATGACATTCGTCAGTGACCATTATTTGTAGGAGTCTCGATGGGCACTTGATAGGACACATCCCTCAATCTTAGCCATAATATGTTGTTTTTGTCCACAGAATAGAGATGAGGACAGCAGCATTTAGTCAAAGATTAATGCAATTCAAATCAGTCCTCTGAATTCAGATGCTCATGTCCAATCAAAAATTGCCTTGAAATGAAGGAAATGTTCTCTAAAATATGCCCTGAGAAACATGTGTGTGGTGTCAATATTCAGTAATATAGATCCAAAACAATTTACTGTCTATTGCCAGCTGTATAGAGAGAGACATCATGATGAGTACTCATTCTTGAAAGAAGTGGTATTGTGTCTGTCACCACAAAGGGATTCAACTCATCTAAAATAGATCACAACTTCAGAAATTCCACAATATTTTCACATTATTCCATGTAAGAAAACTCAACCAAAAAACTGTTTTCAGTATGAACAATGAGCTTCACTTTGCTCCTACAGATTTCCTGAATATCTCTTCACCACTTTTCATATCAGCGCTAGTAGTGTAGGGGTATCATGCAAGATTCCCATTCTTGCGACCCGGGTTCGAGTCCCGGCTAGCGCATCATGTTTTAATTTATTAGATGTGATTTTAAAATGTAACAGCAAGTTTTAGGAACGGATAGAAAAACAAACATATTATTATGATAAAAAGTTTTTTTTTTAATTAAACCTTAATTAATAGAAATGGTCTAAATCATTTGCATACCATGTTTTGTTATGGGAGTCTCATTTCTCTTCATTCAGTACTTACTCAGCCTTGAAGAAGATTTTCATGCCAATTGTCACTTTCTCAATCCATCTCCATTTTATTTTCCTTAATACTTATACATGGAATGAAATCATAATCCAAGTCTTGATAAATAAGAGAATTCTATTCAAGTATTTCGAATTTTGAGCCAGAAATGAAGTCTTCACATCGATTTTTCTCTTCCAAGAAAAGTTTACTTTAATGTAAGTGAACTATATTAACCCTAAATTTTTATGACATTCGTCAGTGACCATTATTTGTAGGAGTCTCGATGGGCACTTGATAGGACACATCCCTCAATCTTAGCCATAATATGTTGTTTTTGTCCACAGAATAGAGATGAGGACAGCAGCATTTAGTCAAAGATTAATGCAATTCATATCAGTCCTCTGAATTCAGATGCTCATGTCCAATCAAAAATTGCCTTGAAATGAAGGAAATCTTCTCTAAAATATGCCCTGAGAAGCATGTGTGTGGTGTCAATATTCAGTATAATAGATCCAAAACAATTTACTGTCTATTGCCAGCTGTATATAGAGAGAGAGAGACATCATGATGAGTACTCATTCTTGAAAGAAGTGGTATTGTGTCTGTCACCACAGAGGGATTCAACTCATCTAAAATAGATTACAACTTCAGAAATTCCACAATATTTTCACATTATTCCATGTAAGAAAACTCAACCAAAAAACTGTTTTCAGTATGAACAATGAGCTTCACTTTGCTCCTACAGATTTCCTGAATATCTCTTCCCCACTTTTCATATCAGCGCTAATAGTGTAGGGGTATCATGCAAGATTCCCATTCTTGCGACCCGGGTTCGAGTCCCGGCTAGCGCATCATGTTTAAACTTATTAGATGTGATTTTAAATTGTAACAGCAAGTTTTAGGAACGGATAGAAAAACAAACATATTATTATGATAAAAAGTTTTTTTTTTAATTAAACCTTAATTAATAGAAATGGTCTAAATCATTTGCATACCATGTTTTGTTATGGGAGTCTCATTTCTCTTCATTCAGTACTTACTCAGCCTTGAAGAAGATTTTCATGCCAATTGTCACTTTCTCAATCCATCTCCATTTTATTTTCCTTAATACTTATACATGGAATGAAATCATAATCCAAGTCTTGATAAATAAGAGAATTCTATTCAAGTATTTCGAATTTTGAGCCAGAAATGAAGTCTTCACATCGATTTTTCTCTTCCAAGAAAAGTTTACTTTAATGTAACTGAACTATATTAACCCTAAATTTTTATGACATTCGTCAGTGACCATTATTTGTAGGAGTCTCGATGGGCACTTGATAGGACACATCCCTCAATCTTAGCCATAATATGTTGTTTTTGTCCACAGAATAGAGATGAGGACAGCAGCATTTAGTCAAAGATTAATGCAATTCATATCAGTCCTCTGAATTCAGATGCTCATGTCCAATCAAAAATTGCCTTGAAATGAAGGAAATCTTCTCTAAAATATGCCCTGAGAAGCATGTGTGTGGTGTCAATATTCAGTAATATAGATCCAAAACAATTTACTGTCTATTGCCAGCTGTATAGAGAGAGAGACATCATGATGAGTACTCATTCTTGAAAGAAGTGGTATTGTGTCTGTCACCACAGAGGGATTCAACTCATCTAAAATAGATCACAACTTCAGAAATTCCACAATATTTTCACATTATTCCATGTAAGAAAACTCAACCAAAAAACTGTTTTCAGTATGAACAATGAGCTTCACTTTGTTCTTACAGATTTCCTGAATATCTCTTCCACATTTTTCAAATCAGCACTAGTAATGTAGGGGTATCATGCAAAATTCCCATTCTTGCGACCCGGGTTCGAGTCCCGGCTAGCGCATCATGTTTAAGTTTATTAGATGTGATTTTAAATTGTAACAGCAAGTTTTAGGAACGGATAGAAAAACAAACATATTATTATAATAAAAAGTTATTTTTTAAATTAAACTTTAATTAATAGAAATGGTCTAAATCATTTGCATAACATGTTTTGTTATGGGAGTCTCATTTCTCTTCATTCAGTACTTACTCAGCCTTGAAGAAGATTTTCATGCCAATTGTCACTTTCTCAATCCATCTCCATTTTATTTTCCTTAATACTTATACATGGAATGAAATCATAATCCAAGTCTTGATAAATAAGAGAATTCTATTCAAGTATTTCGAATTTTGAGCCAGAAATGAAGTCTTCACATCGATTTTTCTCTTCCAAGAAAAGTTTACTTTAATGTAACTGAACTATATTAACCCTAAATTTTTATGACATTCGTCAGTGACCATTATTTGTAGGAGTCTCGATGGGCACTTGATAGGACACATCCCTCAATCTTAGCCATAATATGTTGTTTTTGTCCACAGAATAGAGATGAGGACAGCAGCATTTAGTCAAAGATTAATGCAATTCAAATCAGTCCTCTGAATTCAGATGCTCATGTCCAATCAAAAATTGCCTTGAAATGAAGGAAATGTTCTCTAAAATATGCCCTGAGAAGCATGTGTGTGGTGTCAATATTCAGTAATATAGATCCAAAACAATTTACTGTCTATTGCCAGCTGTATAGAGAGAGAGACATCATGATGAGTACTCATTCTTGAAAGAAGTGGTATTGTGTCTGTCACCACAGAGGGATTCAACTCATCTAAAATAGATCACAACTTCAGAAATACCACAATATTTTCACATTATTCCATGTAAGAAAACTCAACCAAAAAACTGTTTTCAGTATGAACAATGAGCTTCACTTTGCTCCTACAGATTTCCTGAATATCTCTTCCCTACTTTTCATATCAGCGCTAGTAGTGTAGGGGTATCATGCAAGATTCCCATTCTTGCGACCCGGGTTCGAGTCCCGGCTAGCGCATCATGTTTAAACTTATTAGATGTGATTTTAAATTGTAACAGCAAGTTTTAGGAACGGATAGAAAAACAAACATATTATTATGATAAAAAGTTTTTTTTTTAATTAAACCTTAATTAATAGAAATGGTCTAAATCATTTGCATACCATGTTTTGTTATGGGAGTCTCATTTCTCTTCATTCAGTACTTACTCAGCCTTGAAGAAGATTTTCATGCCAATTGTCACTTTCTCAATCCATCTCCATTTTATTTTCCTTAATACTTATACATGGAATGAAATCATAATCCAAGTCTTGATAAATAAGAGAATTCTATTCAAGTATTTCGAATTTTGAGCCAGAAATGAAGTCTTCACATCGATTTTTCTCTTCCAAGAAAAGTTTACTTTAATGTAACTGAACTATATTAACCCTAAATTTTTATGACATTCGTCAGTGACCATTATTTGTAGGAGTCTCGATGGGCACTTGATAGGACACATCCCTCAATCTTAGCCATAATATGTTGTTTTTGTCCACAGAATAGAGATGAGGACAGCAGCATTTAGTCAAAGATTAATGCAATTCATATCAGTCCTCTGAATTCAGATGCTCATGTCCAATCAAAAATTGCCTTGAAATGAAGGAAATCTTCTCTAAAATATGCACTGAGAAGCATGTGTGTGGTGTCAATATTCAGTATTATAGATCCAAAACAATTTACTGTCTATTGCCAGCTGTATAGAGAGAGAGACATCATGATGAGTACTCATTCTTGAAAGAAGTGGTATTGTGTCTGTCACCACAGAGGGATTCAACTCATCTAAAATAGATCACAACTTCAGAAATTCCACAATATTTTCACATTATTCCATGTAAGAAAACTCAACCAAAAAACTGTTTTCAGTATGAACAATGAGCTTCACTTTGTTCCTACAGATTTCCTGAATATCTCTTCCACACTTTTCAAATCAGCACTAGTAGTGTAGGGGTATCATGCAAGATTCCCATTCTTGCGACCCGGGTTCGAGTCCCGGCTAGCGCATCATGTTTAAGTTTATTAGATGTGATTTTAAATTGTAACAGCAAGTTTTAGGAACGGATAGAAAAACAAACATATTATTATAATAAAAAGTTCTTTTTTAAATTAAACTTTAATTAATAGAAATGGTCTAAATCATTTGCAAAACATGTTTTGTTATGGGAGTCTCATTTCTCTTCATTCAGTACTTACTCAGCCATGACGAAGATTTTCATGCCAATTGTCACTTTCTCAATCCATCCCCATTTTATTTTCCTTAATACTTATACATGGAATGAAATCATAATCCAAGTCTTGATAAATAAGAGAATTCTATTCAAGTATTTCGAATTTTGAGCCAGAAATGAAGTCTTCACATCGATTTTTCTCTTCCAAGAAAAGTTTAATGTAACTGAACTATATTAACCCTAAATTTTTATGACATTCGTCAGTGACCATTATTTGTAGGAGTCTCGATGGGCACTTGATAGGACACATCCCTCAATCTTAGCCATAATATGTTGTTTTTGTCCACAGAATAGAGATGAGGACAGCAGCATTTAGTCAAAGATTAATGCAATTCAAATCAGTCCTCTGAATTCAGATGCTCATGTCCAATCAAAAATTGCCTTGAAATGAAGGAAATGTTCTCTAAAATATGCCCTGAGAAGCATGTGTGTGGTGTCAATATTCAGTAATATAGATCCAAAACAATTTACTGTCTATTGCCAGCTGTATAGAGAGAGAAACATCATGATGAGTACTCATTCTTGAAAGAAGTGATATTGTGTCTGTCACCACAGAGGGATTCAACTCATCTAAAATAGATTACAACTTCAGAAATTCCACAATATTTTCACATTATTCCATGTAAGAAAACTCAACCAAAAAACTGTTTTCAGTATGAACAATGAGCTTCACTTTGTTCCTACAGATTTCCTGAATATCTCTTCCCCTCTTTTCAAATCAGCTCTAGTAGTGTAGGGGTATCATGCAAGATTCCCATTCTTGTGACCCTGGTTCGAGTACCGGTTCGCGCATCGTGTTTAAGCTTATTAGATGTGATTTTAAATTGTAACAGCAAGTTTTAGGAACGGATAGAAAAACAAACATATTATTATGATAAAAAGTTCTTTTTTAAATTAAACTTTAATTAATAGAAATGGTCTAAATCATTTGCATAACATGTTTTGTTATGGGAGTCTCATTTCTCTTCATTCAGTACTTACTCAGCCTTGAAGAAGATTTTCATGCCAATTGTCACTTTCTCAATCCATCCCCATTTTATTTTCCTTAATACTTATACATGGAATGAAATCATAATCCAAGTCTTGATAAATAAGAGAATTCTATTCAAGTATTTCGAATTTTGAGCCAGAAATGAAGTCTTCACATCGATTTTTCTCTTCCAAGAAAAGTTTACTTTAATGTAACTGAACTATATTAACCCTAAATTTTTATGACATTCGTCAATGACCATTATTTGTAGGAGTCTCGATGGGCACTTGATAGGACACATCCCTCAATCTTAGCCATAATATGTTGTTTTTGTCCACAGAATAGAGATGAGGACAGCAGCATTTAGTCAAAGATTAATGCAATTCATATCAGTCCTCTGAATTCAGATGCTCATGTCCAATCAAAAAATTGCCTTGAAATGAAGGAAATCTTCTCTAAAATATGCCCTGAGAAGCATGTGTGTGGTGTCAATATTCAGTAATATAGATCCAAAACAATTTACTGTCTATTGCCAGCTGTATAGAGAGAGAGACATCATGATGAGTACTCATTCTTGAAAGAAGTGGTATTGTGTCTGTCACCACAGAGGGATTCAACTCATCTAAAATAGATCACAACTTCAGAAATTCCACAATATTTTCACATTATTCCATGTAAGAAAACTCAACAAAAAAACTGTTTTCAGTATGAACAATGAGCTTCACTTTGTTCCTACAGATTTCCTGAATATCTCTTCCCCACTTTTCATATCAGCGCTAGTAGTGTAGGGGTATCATGCAAGATTCCCATTCTTGCGACCCGGGTTCGAGTCCCGGCTAGTGCGTCATGTTTTAATTTATTAGATGTGATTTTAAATTGTAACAGCAAGTTTTAGGAACGGATAGAAAAACAAACATATTATTATGATAAAAAGTTTTTTTTTTAATTAAACCTTAATTAATAGAAATGGTCTAAATCATTTGCATACCATGTTTTGTTATGGGAGTCTCATTTCTCTTCATTCAGTACTTGCTCAGCCTTGAAGAAGATTTTCATGCCAATTGTCACTTTCTCAATCCATCTCCATTTTATTTTCCTTAATACTTATACATGGAATGAAATCATAATCCAAGTCTTGATAAATAAGAGAATTCTATTCAAGTATTTCGAATTTTGAGCCAGAAATGAAGTCTTCACATCGATTTTTCTCTTCCAAGAAAAGTTTACTTTAATGTAACTGAACTATATTAACCCTAAATTGTTATGACATTCGTCAGTGACCATTATTTGTAGGAGTCTCGATGGGCACTTGATAGGACACATCCCTCAATCTTAGCCATAATATGTTGTTTTTGTCCACAGAATAGAGATGAGGACAGCAGCATTTAGTCAAAGATTAATGCAATTCAAATCAGTCCTCTGAATTCAGATGCTCATGTCCAATCAAAAATTGCCTTGAAATGAAGGAAATGTTCTCTAAAATATGCCCTGAGAAGCATGTGTGTGGTGTCAATATTCAGTAATATAGATCCAAAACAATTTACTGTCTATTGCCAGCTGTATAGAGAGAGAGACATCATGATGAGTACTCATTCTTGAAAGAAGTGGTATTGTGTCTGTCACCACAGAGGGATTCAACTCATCTAAAATAGATCACAACTTCAGAAATACCACAATATTTTCACATTATTCCATGTAAGAAAACTCAACCAAAAAACTGTTTTCAGTATGAACAATGAGCTTCACTTTGCTCCTACAGTTTTCCTGAATATCTCTTCCACACTTTTCAAATCAGCACTAGTAGTGTAGGGGTATCATGCAAGATTCCCATTCTTGCGACCCGGGTTCGAGTCCCGGCTAGCGCATCATGTTTAAGTTTATTAGATGTGATTTTAAATTGTAACAGCAAGTTTTAGGAACGGATAGAAAAACAAACATATTATTATAATAAAAAGTTATTTTTTAAATTAAACTTTAATTAATAGAAATGGTCTAAATCATTTGCATATCATGTTTTGTTATGGGAGTCTCATTTCTCTTCATTCAGTAGTTACTCAGCCATGACGAAGATTTTCATGCCAATTGTCACTTTCTCAATCCATCCCCATTTTATTTTCCTTAATACTTATACATGGAATGAAATCATAATCCAAGTCTTGATAAATATGAGAATTCTATTCAAGTATTTCGAAGTTTGAGCCAGAAATGAAGTCTTCACATCGATTTTTCTCTTCCAAGAAAAGTTTACTTTAATGTAACTGAACTATATTAACCCTAAATTTTTATGACATTCGTCAGTGACCATTATTTGTAGGAGTCTCGATGGGCACTTGATAGGACACATCCCTCAATCTTAGCCATAATATGTTGTTTTTGTCCACAGAATAGAGATGAGGACAGCAGCATTTAGTCAAAGATTAATGCAATTCAAATCAGTCCTCTGAATTCAGATGCTCATGTCCAATCAAAAATTGCCTTGAAATGAAGGAAATGTTCTCTAAAATATGCCCTGAGAAGCATGTGTGTGGTGTCAATATTCAGTAATATAGATCCAAAACAATTTACTGTCTATTGCCAGCTGTATAGAGAGAGAAACATCATGATGAGTACTCATTCTTGAAAGAAGTGATATTGTGTCTGTCACCACAGAGGGATTCAACTCATCTAAAATAGATTACAACTTCAGAAATTCCACAATATTTTCACATTATTCCATGTAAGAAAACTCAACCAAAAAACTGTTTTCAGTATGAACAATGAGCTTCACTTTGTTCCTACAGATTTCCTGAATATCTCTTCCCCTCTTTTCAAATCAGCTCTAGTAGTGTAGGGGTATCATGCAAGATTCCCTTTCTTGTGACCCTGGTTCGAGTACCGGTTAGCGCATCGTGTTTAAGCTTATTAGATGTGATTTTAAATTGTAACAGCAAGTTTTAGGAACGGATAGAAAAACAAACATATTATTATGATAAAAAGTTCTTTTTTAAATTAAACTTTAATTAATAGAAATGGTCTAAATCATTTGCATAACATGTTTTGTTATGGGAGTCTCATTTCTCTTCATTCAGTACTTACTCAGCCTTGAAGAAGATTTTCATGCCAATTGTCACTTTCTCAATCCATCCCCATTTTATTTTCCTTAATACTTATACATGGAATGAAATCATAATCCAAGTCTTGATAAATAAGAGAATTCTATTCAAGTATTTCGAATTTTGAGCCAGAAATGAAGTCTTCACATCGATTTTTCTCTTCCAAGAAAAGTTTACTTTAATGTAACTGAACTATATTAACCCTAAATTTTTATGACATTCGTCAGTGACCATTATTTGTAGGAGTCTAGATGGGCACTTGATAGGACACATCCCTCAATCTTAGCCATAATATGTTGTTTTTGTCCACAGAATAGAGATGAGGACAGCAGCATTTAGTCAAAGATTAATGTAATTCATATCAGTCCTCTGAATTCAGATGCTCATGTCCAATCAAAAATTGCCTTGAAATGAAGGAAATCTTCTCTAAAATATGCCCTGAGAAGCATGTGTGTGGTGTCAATATTCAGTAATATAGATCCAAAACAATTTACTGTCTATTGCCAGCTGTATAGAGAGAGAGACATCATGATGAGTACTCATTCTTGAAAGAAGTGGTATTGTGTCTGTCACCACAGAGGGATTCAACTCATCTAAAATAGATCACAACTTCAGAAATTCCACAATATTTTCACATTATTCCATGTAAGAAAACTCAACAAAAAAACTGTTTTCAGTATGAACAATGAGCTTCACTTTGTTCCTACAGATTTCCTGAATATCTCTTCCCCACTTTTCATATCAGCGCTAGTAGTGTAGGGGTATCATGCAAGATTCCCATTCTTGCGACCCGGGTTCGAGTCCCGGCTAGCGCATCATGTTTTAATTTATTAGATGTGATTTTAAATTGTAACAGCAAGTTTTAGGAACGGATAGAAAAACAAACATATTATTATGATAAAAAGTTTTTTTTTTAATTAAACCTTAATTAATAGAAATGGTCTAAATCATTTGCATACCATGTTTTGTTATGGGAGTCTCATTTCTCTTCATTCAGTACTTGCTCAGCCTTGAAGAAGATTTTCATGCCAATTGTCACTTTCTCAATCCATCTCCATTTTATTTTCCTTAATACTTATACATGGAATGAAATCATAATCCAAGTCTTGATAAATAAGAGAATTCTATTCAAGTATTTCGAATTTTGAGCCAGAAATGAAGTCTTCACATCGATTTTTCTCTTCCAAGAAAAGTTTACTTTAATGTAACTGAACTATATTAACCCTAAATTGTTATGACATTCGTCAGTGACCATTATTTGTAGGAGTCTCGATGGGCACTTGATAGGACACATCCCTCAATCTTAGCCATAATATGTTGTTTTTGTCCACAGAATAGAGATGAGGACAGCAGCATTTAGTCAAAGATTAATGCAATTCAAATCAGTCCTCTGAATTCAGATGCTCATGTCCAATCAAAAATTGCCTTGAAATGAAGGAAATGTTCTCTAAAATATGCCCTGAGAAGCATGTGTGTGGTGTCAATATTCAGTAATATAGATCCAAAACAATTTACTGTCTATTGCCAGCTGTATAGAGAGAGAGACATCATGATGAGTACTCATTCTTGAAAGAAGTGGTATTGTGTCTGTCACCACAGAGGGATTCAACTCATCTAAAATAGATCACAACTTCAGAAATTCCACAATATTTTCACATTATTCCATGTAAGAAAACTCAACCAAAAAACTGTTTTCAGTATGAACAATGAGCTTCACTTTGCTCCTACAGATTTCCTGAATATCTCTTCCCCACTTTTCATATCAGCGCTAGTAGTGTAGGGGTATCATGCAAGATTCCCATTCTTGCGACCTGGGTTCGAGTCCCGGCTAGCGCATCATGTTTAAACTTATTAGATGTGATTTTAAATTGTAACAGCAAGTTTTAGGAACGGATAGAAAAACAAACATATTATTATGATAAAAAGTTCTTTTTTAAAATAAACCTTAATTAATAGAAATGGTCTAAATCATTTGCATACCATGTTTTGTTATGGGAGTCTCATTTCTCTTCATTCAGTACTTACTCAGCCTTGAAGAAGATTTTCATGCCAATTGTCACTTTCTCAATCCATTTCCATTTTATTTTCCTTAATACTTATACATAGAATGAAATCATAATCCAAGTCTTGATAAATAAGAGAATTCTATTCAAGTATTTCGAATTTTTAGACAGAAATGAAGTCTTCACATCGATTTTTCTCTTCCAAGAAAAGTTTAATGTAACTGAACTATATTAACCCTAAATTTTTATGACATTCGTCAGGGCCATTATTTGTAGGAGTCTCGATGGGCACTTGATAGGACACATCCCTCAATCTTAGCCATAATATGTTGTGTTTGTCCACAGAATAGAAATGAGGACAGCAGGATTTAGTTAAAGATTAATGCAATTCATATCAGTCCTCTGAATTCAGATGCTCATGTCCAATCAAAAATTGCCTTGAAATTAAGGAAATCTTCTCTAAAATATGCCCTGAGAAGCATATGTGTGGTGTCAATATTCAGTAATATAGATCCAAAACAATTTACTGTCTATTGCCTGCTGTATAGAGAGAGAGACATCATGATGAGTACTCATTCTTGAAAGAAGTGGTATTTTGTCTGTCACCACAGAGGGATTCAACTCATCTAAAATAGATCACAACTTCAGAAATTCCACAATATTTTCACATTATTCCATGTAAGAAAACTCAACCAAAAAACTGTTTTCAGTATGAACAATGAGCTTCACTTTGCTCCTACAGATTTCCTGAATATCTCTTCCCCACTTTTCATATCAGCGCTAGTAGTGTAGGGGTGTCATGCAAGATTCCCATTCTTGCGACCCGGGTTCGTGTCCCGGCTAGCGCATCATGTTTAAACTTATTAGATGTGATTTTAAATTGTAACAGCAAGTTTTAGGAACGGATAGAAAAACAAACATATTATTATGATAAAAAGTTCTTTTTTAAAATAAACCTTAATTAATAGAAATGGTCTAAATCATTTGCATACCATGTTTTGTTATGGGAGTCTCATTTCTCTTCATTCAGTACTTACTCAGCCTTGAAGAAGATTTTCATGCCAATTGTCACTTTCTCAATCCATCTCCATTTTATTTTCCTTAATACTTATACATGGAATGAAATCATAATCCAAGTCTTGATAAATAAGAGAATTCTATTCAAGTATTTCGAATTTTGAGCCAGAAATGAAGTCTTCACATCGATTTTTCTCTTCCAAGAAAAGTTTACTTTAATGTAACTGAACTATATTAACCCAAAATTTTTATGACATTCTTCAGTGACCATTATTTGTAGGAGTCTCGATGGGCACTTGATAGGACACATCCCTCAATCTTAGCCATAATATGTTGTTTTTGTTCACAGAATAGAGATGAGGACAGCAGCATTTAGTCAAAGATTAATGCAATTCAAATCAGTCCTCTGAATTCAAATGCTCATGTCCAATCAAAAATTGCCTTGAAATGAAGGAAATGTTCTCTAAAATATGCCCTGAGAAGCATGTGTGTGGTGTCAATATTCAGTAATATAGATCCAAAACAATTTACTGTCTATTGCCAGCTGTATAGAGAGAGAGACATCATGATGAGTACTCATTCTTGAAAGAAGTGGTATTGTGTCTGTCACCACAGAGGGATTCAACTCATCTAAAATAGATCACAACTTCAGAAATTCCACAATATTTTCACATTATTCCATGTAAGAAAACTCAACCAAAAAACTGTTTTCAGTATGAACAATGAGCTTCACTTTGCTCCTACAGATTTCCTGAATATCTCTTCCCCACTTTTTATATCAGCGCTAGTAGTGTAGGGGTATCATGCAAGATTCCCATTCTTGCGACCCGGTTTCGAGTCCCGGCTATAGCACCATGTTTAAACTTATTAGATGTGATTTTAAATTGTAACAGCAAGTTTTAGGAACGGATAGAAAAACAAACATATTATTATGATAAAAAGTTATTTTTTAAATTAAACCTTGATTAATAGAAATGGTCTAAATCATTTGCATACCATGTTTTGTTATGGGAGTCTCATTTCTCTTCATTCAGTACTTACTCAGCCTTGAAGAAGATTTCCATGCCAATTGTCACTTTCTCAATCCATCTCCATTTTATTTTCCTTAATACTTATACATGGAATGAAATCATAATCCAAGTCTTGATAAATAAGAGAATTCTATTCAAGTATTTCGAATTTTGAGCCAGAAATGAAGTCTTCACATCGATTTTTCTCTTCCAAGAAAAGTTTAATGTAACTGAACTATATTAACACTAAATTTTTATGACATTCGTCAGTGACCATTATTTGTAGGAGTCTCGATGGGCACTTGATAGGACACATCCCTCAATCTTAGCCATAATATGTTGTTTTTGTCCACAGAATAGAGATGAGGACAGCAGCATTTAGTCAAAGATTAATGCAATTCATATCAGTCCTCTGAATTCAGATGCTCATGTCCAATCAAAAATTGCCTTGAAATGAAGGAAATCTTCTCTAAAATATGCCCTGAGAAGCATGTGTGTGGTGTCAATATTCAGTAATATAGATCCAAAACAATTTACTGTCTATTGCCAGCTGTATAGAGAGAGAGACATCATGATGAGTACTCATTCTTGAAAGAAGTGGTATTGTGTCTGTCACCACAGAGGGATTCAACTCATCTAAAATAGATCACAACTTCAGAAATTCCACAATATTTTCACATTATTCCATGTAAGAAAACTCAACAAAAAAACTGTTTTCAGTATGAACAAAGAGCTTCACTTTGTTCCTACAGATTTCCTGAATATCTCTTCCCCACTTTTCATATCAGCGCTAGTAGTGTAGGGGTATCATGCAAGATTCCCATTCTTGCGACCCGGGTTCGAGTCCCGGCTAGCGCATCATGTTTTAATTTATTAGATGTGATTTTAAATTGTAACAGCAAGTTTTAGGAACGGATAGAAAAACAAACATATTATTATGATAAAAAGTTTTTTTTTAATTAAACCTTAATTAATAGAAATGGTCTAAATCATTTGCATACCATGTTTTGTTATGGGAGTCTCATTTCTCTTCATTCAGTACTTGCTCAGCCTTGAAGAAGATTTTCATGCCAATTGTCACTTTCTCAATCCATCTCCATTTTATTTTCCTTAATACTTATACATGGAATGAAATCATAATCCAAGTCTTGATAAATAAGAGAATTCTATTCAAGTATTTCGAATTTTGAGCCAGAAATGAAGTCTTCACATCGATTTTTCTCTTCCAAGAAAAGTTTACTTTAATGTAACTGAACTATATTAACCCTAAATTGTTATGACATTCGTCAGTGACCATTATTTGTAGGAGTCTCGATGGGCACTTGATAGGACACATCCCTCAATCTTAGCCATAATATGTTGTTTTTGTCCACAGAATAGAGATGAGGACAGCAGCATTTAGTCAAAGATTAATGCAATTCAAATCAGTCCTCTGAATTCAGATGCTCATGTCCAATCAAAAATTGCCTTGAAATGAAGGAAATGTTCTCTAAAATATGCCCTGAGAAGCATGTGTGTGGTGTCAATATTCAGTAATATAGATCCAAAACAATTTACTGTCTATTGCCAGCTGTATAGAGAGAGAGACATCATGATGAGTACTCATTCTTGAAAGAAGTGGTATTGTGTCTGTCACCACAGAGGGATTCAACTCATCTAAAATAGATCACAACTTCAGAAATTCCACAATATTTTCACATTATTCCATGTAAGAAAACTCAACCAAAAAACTGTTTTCAGTATGAACAATGAGCTTCACTTTGCTCCTACAGATTTCCTGAATATCTCTTCCCCACTTTTCATATCAGCGCTAGTAGTGTAGGGGTATCATGCAAGATTCCCATTCTTGCGACCTGGGTTCGAGTCCCGGCTAGCGCATCATGTTTAAACTTATTAGATGTGATTTTAAATTGTAACAGCAAGTTTTAGGAACGGATAGAAAAACAAACATATTATTATGATAAAAAGTTCTTTTTTAAAATAAACCTTAATTAATAGAAATGGTCTAAATCATTTGCATACCATGTTTTGTTATGGGAGTCTCATTTCTCTTCATTCAGTACTTACTCAGCCTTGAAGAAGATTTTCATGCCAATTGTCACTTTCTCAATCCATTTCCATTTTATTTTCCTTAATACTTATACATAGAATGAAATCATAATCCAAGTCTTGATAAATAAGAGAATTCTATTCAAGTATTTCGAATTTTTAGACAGAAATGAAGTCTTCACATCGATTTTTCTCTTCCAAGAAAAGTTTAATGTAACTGAACTATATTAACCCTAAATTTTTATGACATTCGTCAGGGCCATTATTTGTAGGAGTCTCGATGGGCACTTGATAGGACACATCCCTCAATCTTAGCCATAATATGTTGTGTTTGTCCACAGAATAGAAATGAGGACAGCAGGATTTAGTTAAAGATTAATGCAATTCATATCAGTCCTCTGAATTCAGATGCTCATGTCCAATCAAAAATTGCCTTGAAATTAAGGAAATCTTCTCTAAAATATGCCCTGAGAAGCATATGTGTGGTGTCAATATTCAGTAATATAGATCCAAAACAATTTACTGTCTATTGCCTGCTGTATAGAGAGAGAGACATCATGATGAGTACTCATTCTTGAAAGAAGTGGTATTTTGTCTGTCACCACAGAGGGATTCAACTCATCTAAAATAGATCACAACTTCAGAAATTCCACAATATTTTCACATTATTCCATGTAAGAAAACTCAACCAAAAAACTGTTTTCAGTATGAACAATGAGCTTCACTTTGCTCCTACAGATTTCCTGAATATCTCTTCCCCACTTTTCATATCAGCGCTAGTAGTGTAGGGGTGTCATGCAAGATTCCCATTCTTGCGACCCGGGTTCGTGTCCCGGCTAGCGCATCATGTTTAAACTTATTAGATGTGATTTTAAATTGTAACAGCAAGTTTTAGGAACGGATAGAAAAACAAACATATTATTATGATAAAAAGTTCTTTTTTAAAATAAACCTTAATTAATAGAAATGGTCTAAATCATTTGCATACCATGTTTTGTTATGGGAGTCTCATTTCTCTTCATTCAGTACTTACTCAGCCTTGAAGAAGATTTTCATGCCAATTGTCACTTTCTCAATCCATCTCCATTTTATTTTCCTTAATACTTATACATGGAATGAAATCATAATCCAAGTCTTGATAAATAAGAGAATTCTATTCAAGTATTTCGAATTTTGAGCCAGAAATGAAGTCTTCACATCGATTTTTCTCTTCCAAGAAAAGTTTACTTTAATGTAACTGAACTATATTAACCCAAAATTTTTATGACATTCTTCAGTGACCATTATTTGTAGGAGTCTCGATGGGCACTTGATAGGACACATCCCTCAATCTTAGCCATAATATGTTGTTTTTGTTCACAGAATAGAGATGAGGACAGCAGCATTTAGTCAAAGATTAATGCAATTCAAATCAGTCCTCTGAATTCAAATGCTCATGTCCAATCAAAAATTGCCTTGAAATGAAGGAAATGTTCTCTAAAATATGCCCTGAGAAGCTTGTGTGTGGTGTCAATATTCAGTAATATAGATCCAAAACAATTTACTGTCTATTGCCAGCTGTATAGAGAGAGAGACATCATGATGAGTACTCATTCTTGAAAGAAGTGGTATTGTGTCTGTCACCACAGAGGGATTCAACTCATCTAAAATAGATCACAACTTCAGAAATTCCACAATATTTTCACATTATTCCATGTAAGAAAACTCAACCAAAAAACTGTTTTCAGTATGAACAATGAGCTTCACTTTGCTCCTACAGATTTCCTGAATATCTCTTCCCCACTTTTTATATCAGCGCTAGTAGTGTAGGGGTATCATGCAAGATTCCCATTCTTGCGACCCGGTTTCGAGTCCCGGCTATAGCACCATGTTTAAACTTATTAGATGTGATTTTAAATTGTAACAGCAAGTTTTAGGAACGGATAGAAAAACAAACATATTATTATGATAAAAAGTTATTTTTTAAATTAAACCTTGATTAATAGAAATGGTCTAAATCATTTGCATACCATGTTTTGTTATGGGAGTCTCATTTCTCTTCATTCAGTACTTACTCAGCCTTGAAGAAGATTTCCATGCCAATTGTCACTTTCTCAATCCATCTCCATTTTATTTTCCTTAATACTTATACATGGAATGAAATCATAATCCAAGTCTTGATAAATAAGAGAATTCTATTCAAGTATTTCGAATTTTGAGCCAGAAATGAAGTCTTCACATCGATTTTTCTCTTCCAAGAAAAGTTTAATGTAACTGAACTATATTAACACTACATTTTTATGACATTCGTCAGTGACCATTATTTGTAGGAGTCTCGATGGGCACTTGATAGGACACATCCCTCAATCTTAGCCATAATATGTTGTTTTTGTCCACAGAATAGAGATAAGGACAGCAGCATTTTGTCAAAGATTAATGCAATTCAAATCAGTCCTCTGAATTCAGATGCTCATGTCCAATCAAAAATTGCCTTGAAATGAAGGAAATGTTCTCTAAAATATGCCCTGAGAAGCATGTGTGTGGTGTCAATATTCAGTAATATAGATCCAAAACAATTTACTGTCTATTGCCAGCTGTATAGAGAGAGAGACATCATGATGAGTACTCATTCTTGAAAGAAGTGGTATTGTGTCTGTCACCACAGAGGGATTCAACTCATCTAAAATAGATCACAACTTCAGAAATTCCACAATATTTTCACATTATTCCATGTAAGAAAACTCAACCAAAAAACTGTTTTCAGTATGAACAATGAGCTTCACTTTGCTCCTACAGATTTCCTGAATATCTCTTCCCCACTTTACATATCAGCGCTAGTAGTGTAGGGGTATCATGCAAGATTCCCATTCTTGCGACCCGTGTTCGAGTCCCGGCTAGCGTGTTATGTTTAAGCTTATTAGATGTGATTTTAAATTGTAACAGCAAGTTTTAGGAACGGATAGATAAACAAACATATTATTATGATAAAAAGTTCTTTTTTAAATTAAACCTTAATTAATAGAAATGGTCTAAATCATTTGCATACCATGTTTTGTTATGGGAAAGAAGTGGTATTGTGTCTGTCACCACAGAGGGATTCAACTCATCTAAAATAGATCACAACTTCAGAAATTCCACAATATTTTCACATTATTCCATGTAAGAAAACTCAACCAAAAAACTGTTTTCAGTATGAACAATGAGCTTCACTTTGCTCCTACAGATTTCCAGTATATCTCTTCCACACTTTTCATATCAGCGCTAGTAGTATAGGGGTATCATGCAAGATTCCCATTCTTGCGACCCGGGTTCGAGTCCCGGCTAGCGCATCATGTTTAAACTTATTAGATGTGATTTTAAATTGTAACAGCAAGTTTTAGGAACGGATAGAAAAACAAACATATTATTATGAAAAAAAGTTCTTTTTTAAAATAAACCTTAATTAATAGAAATGGTCAAAATCATTTGCATACCATGTTTTGTTATGGGAGTCTCATTTCTCTTCATTCAGTACTTACTCAGCCTTGAAGAAGATTTTCATGCCAATTGTCACTTTCTCAATCCATCTCCATTTTATTTTCCTTAATACTTATACATGGAATGAAATCATAATCCAAGTCTTGATAAATAAGAGAATTCTATTCAAGTATTTCGAATTTTGAGCCAGAAATGAAGTCTTCACATTGATTTTTCTCTTCCAAGAAAAGTTTACTTTAATGTAACTGAACTATATTAACCCTAAATTTTTATGACATTCGTCAGTGACCATTATTTGTAGGAGTCTCGATGGGCACTTGATAGGACACATACCTCAATCTTAGCCATAATATGTTGTTTTTGTCCACAGAATAGAGATGAGGACAGCAGCATTTTGTCAAAGATTAATGCAATTCAAATCAGTCCTCTGAATTCAGATGCTCATGTCCAATCAAAAATTGCCTTGAAATGAAGGAAATGTTCTCTAAAATATGCCCTGAGAAGCATGTGTGTGGTGTCAATATTCAGTAATATAGATCCAAAACAATTTACTGTCTATGGCCAGCTGTATAGAGAGAGAGACATCATGATGAGTACTCATTCTTGAAAGAAGTGGTATTGTGTCTGTCACCACAGAGGGATTCAACTCATCTAAAATAGATCACAACTTCAGAAATTCCACAATATTTTCACATTATTCCATGTAAGAAAACTCAACCAAAAAACTGTTTTCAGTATGAACAATGAGCTTCACTTTGTTCCTACAGATTTCCTGAATATCTCTTACACACTTTTCAAATCAGCGCTAGTAGTGTAGGGGTATCATGCAAGATTCCCATTTTTGCGACCTGGGTTTGAGTCCCGGCTAGCGCATCATGTTTAAGTTTATTAGATGTGATTTTAAATTGTAACAGCAAGTTTTAGGAACGGATAGAAAAACAAACATATTATTATGATAAAAAGTTCTTTTTTAAATTAAAAATTAATAGAAATGGTCTAAATCATTTGCATACCATGTTTTGTTATGGGAGTCTCATTTCTCTTCATTCAGTACTTACTCAGCTTTGAAGAAGATTTTCATGCCAATTGTCACTTTCTCAATCCATCTGCATTTTATTTTCCTTAATACTTATACATGGAATGAAATCATAATCCAAGTCTTGATAAATAAGAGAATTCTATTCAAGTATTTCGAATTTTGAGCCAGAAATGAAGTCTTCACATCGATTTTTCTCTTCCAAGAAAAGTTTAATGTAACTGAACTATATTAACCCTAAATTTTTATGACATTCGTCAGTGACCATTATTTGTAGGAGTCTCGATGGGCACTTGATAGGACACATCCCTCAATCTTAGCCATAATATGTTGTTTTTCTCCACAGAATAGAGATGAGGACAGCAGCATTTAGTCAAAGATTAATGCAATTCATATCAGTCCTCTGAATTCAGATGCTCATGTCCAATCAAAAATTGCCTTGAAATGAAGGAAATGTTCTATAAAATATGACCTGAGAAGCATGTGTGTGGTGTCAATATTCAGTAATATAGATCCAAAACAATTTATTGTCTATTGCCAGCTGTATAGAGAGAGAGACATCATGATGAGTACTCATTCTTGAAATAAGTGGTATTGTGTCTGTCACCACAGAGGGATTCAACTCATGTAAAATAGATCACAACTTCAGAAATTCCACAATATTTTCACATTATTCCATGTAAGAAAACTCAACCAAAAAACTGTTTTCAGTATGAACAATGAGCTTCACTTTGTTCCTACAGATTTCCTGAATATCTCTTCCACTCGTTTTCATATCAGTGCTAGTAGTGTAGGGGTATGATGCAAAATTCCCATTCTTTCGACCTGGGTTCGAGTCCCGGCTAGCGCATCATGTTTAAACTTATTAGATGTGATTTTAAATTGTAACAGCAAGTTTTAGGAACCGATAGAAAAACAAACATATTATTATGATAAAAAGTTCTTTTTTAAAATAAACCTTAATTAATAGAAATGGTCTAAATCATTTGCATACCATGTTTTGTTATGGGAGTCTCATTTCTCTTCATTCAGTACTTACTCAGCCTTGAAGAAGATTTTCATGCCAATTGTCACTTTCTCAATCCATCTCCATTTTATTTTCCTTAATACTTATACATGGAATGAAATTATAATCCAAGTCTTGATAAATAAGAGAATTCTATTCAAGTATTTCGAATTTTGAGCCAGAAATGAAGTCTTCACATCGATTTTTCTCTTCCAAGAAAAGTTTACTTTAATGTAACTGAACTATATTAACCCTAAATTTTTATGACATTCGTCAGTGACCATTATTTGTAGGAGTCTCGATGGGCACTTGATAGGACACATCCCTCAATCTTAGCCATAATATGTTGTTTTTGTCCACAGAATAGAGATGAGGACAGCAGCATTTTGTAAAAGATTAATGCAATTCAAATCAGTCCTCTGAATTCAGATGTTCATGTCCAATCAAAAATTGCCTTGAAATGAAGGAAATGTTCTCTAAAATATGCCCTGAGAAGCATGTGTGTGGTGTCAATATTCAGTAATATAGATCCAAAACAATTTACTGTCTATTGCCAGCTGTATAGAGAGAGAGACATCATGATGAGTACTCATTCTTGAAAGAAGTGGTATTGTGTCTGTCACCACAGAGGGATTCAACTCATCTAAAATAGATCACAACTTCAGAAATTCCACAATATTTTCACATTATTCCATGTAAGAAAACTCAACCAAAAAACTGTTTTCAGTATGAACAATGAGCTTCACTTTGCTCCTACAGATTTCCTGAATATCTCTTCCACACTTTTGATATCAGCGCTAGTAGTGTAGGGGTATCATGCAAGATTCCCATTCTTGCGACCCGGGTTCGAGTCCCGGCTAGCGCATCATGCTTAAACTTATTAGATGTGATTTTAAATTGTAACAGCAAGTTTTAGGAACGGATAGAAAAACAAACATATTATTATGATAAAAAGTTATTTTTTAAATTAAACCTTAATTAATAGAAATGGTCTAAATCATTTGCATACCATGTTTTGTTATGGGAGTCTCATTTCTCTTCATTCAGTACTTGCTCAGCCTTGAAGAAGATTTCCATGGCAATTGTCACTTTCTCAATCCATTTCCATTTTATTTTCCTTAATACTTATACATGGAATGAAATCATAATCCAAGTCTTGATAAATAAGAGAATTCTATTCAAGTATTTCGAATTTTGAGCCAGAAATGAAGTCTTCACATCGATTTTTTTCTTCCAAGAAAAGTTTAATGTAACTGAACTATATTAACCCTAAATTTTTATGACATTCGTCAGTGACCATTATTTGTAGGAGTCTCGATGGGCACTTGATAGGACACATCCCTCAATCTTAGCCATAATATGTTGTTTTTGTCCACAGAATAGAGATGAGGACAGCAGCATTTAGTCAAAGAATAATGCAATTCATATCAGTCCTCTGAATTCAGATGCTCATGTCCAATCAAAAATTGCCTTGAAATGAAGGAAATCTTCTCTAAAATATGCCCTGAGAAGCATGTGTGTGGTGTCAATATTCAGTAATATAGATCCAAATCAATTTACTGTCTATTGCCAGCTGTATAGAGAGAGAGACATCATGATGAGTACTCATTCTTGAAAGAAGTGGTATTGTGTCTGTCACCACAGAGGGATTCAACTCATCTAAAATAGATCACAACTTCAGAAATTCCACAATATTTTCACATTATTCCATGTAAGAAAACTCAACCAAAAAACTGTTTTCAGTATGAACAATGAGCTTCACTTTGCTCCTACAGATTTCCTGAATATCTCTTCCCCACTTTACATATTAGTGCTAGTAGTGTAGGGGTATCATGCAAGATTCCCATTCTTGCGACCCGTGTTCGAGTCCCGGCTAGCGCATTATGTTTAAGCTTATTAGATGTGATTTTAAATTGTAACAGCAAGTTTTAGGAACGGATAGATAAACAAACATATTATTATGATAAAAAGTTCTTTTTTAAATTAAACCTTAATTAATAGAAATGGTCTAAATCATTTGCATACCATGTTTTGTTATGGGAGTCTCATTTCTCTTCATTCAGTACTTACTCAGCCTTGAAGAAGATTTTCATGCCAATTGTCACTTTCTCAATCCATCTCCATTTTATTTTCCTTAATACTTATACATGGAATGAAATCATAATCCAAGTTTTGATACATAAGAGAATTCTATTCAAGTATTTCGAATTTTGAGCCAGATATTAAGTCTTCACATCGATTTTTCTCTTCCAAGAAAAGTTTAATGTAACTGAACTATATTAACCCTAAATTTTTATGACATTCGTCAGGGCCATTATTTGTAGGAGTCTCGATGGGCACTTGATAGGACACATCCCTCAATCTTAGCCATAATATGTTGTTTTTGTCCACAGAATAGAGATGAGGACAGCAGCATTTAGTCAAAGATTAATGCAATTCATATCAGTCCTCTGAATTCAGATGCTCATGTCCAATCAAAAATTGCCTTGAAATGAAGGAAATCTTCTCTAAAATATGCCTTGAGAAGCATGTGTGTGGTGTCAATATTCAGTAATATAGATCCAAAACAATTTACTGTCTATTGCCAGCTGTATAGAGAGAGAGACATCATGATGAGTACTCATTCTTGAAAGAAGTGGTATTGTGTCTGTCACCACAGAGGGATTCAACTCATCTAAAATAGATCACAACTTCAGAAATTCCACAATATTTTCACATTATTCCATGTAAGAAAACTCAACCAAAAAACTGTTTTCAGTATGAACAATGAGCTTCACTTTGTTCCTACAGATTTCCTGAATATCTCTTCCACTCTTTTCAAATCAGCGCTAGTAGTGTAGGGGTATCATGCAAGATTCCCATTCTTGCGACCTGGGTTCGAGTCCCGGCTAGCGCATCATGTTTAAGTTTATTAGATGTGATTTTAAATTGTAACAGCAAGTTTTAGGAACGGATAGAAAAACAAACATATTATTATGATAAAAAGTTCTTTTTTAAATTAAACCTTAATTAATAGAAATGGTCTAAATCATTTGCATACCATGTTTTGTTATGGGAGTCTCATTTCTCTTCATTCAGTACTTACTCAGCCTTGAAGAAGATTTTCATGCCAATTGTCACTTTCTCAATCCATCTCCATTTTATTTTCCTTAATACTTATACATGGAAT
Source organism: Rhinophrynus dorsalis (assembly GCA_037306005.1). Classification (NCBI taxonomy): domain Eukaryota; kingdom Metazoa; phylum Chordata; class Amphibia; order Anura; family Rhinophrynidae; genus Rhinophrynus; species Rhinophrynus dorsalis. The sequence goes on along the minus strand of CM074720.1, from coordinate 479,716,335 downwards.
GAAATCATAATCCAAGTCTTGATAAATAAGAGAATTCTATTCAAGTATTTCGAATTTTGAGCCAGAAATGAAGTCTTCACATCGATTTTTCTCTTCCAAGAAAAGTTTAATGTAACTGAACTATATTAACCCTAAATTTTTATGACATTCGTCAGTGACCATTATTTGTAGGAGTCTCGATGGACACTTGATAGGACACATCCCTCAATCTTAGCCATAATATGTTGTTTTTGTCCACAGAATAGAGACGAGGACAGCAGCATTTAGTCAAAGATTAATGCAATTCATATCAGTCCTCTGAATTCAGATGCTCATGTCCAATCAAAAATTGCCTAGAAATTAAGGAAATCTTCTCTAAAATATGCCTTGAGAAGCATGTGTGTGGTGTCAATATTCAGTAATATAGATCCAAAACAATTTACTGTCTATTGCCAGCTGTATAGAGAGAGAGACATCATGATGAGTACTCATTCTTGAAAGAAGTGGTATTGTGTCTGTCACCACAGAGGGATTCAACTCATCTAAAATAGATCACAACTTCAGAAATTCCACAATATTTTCACATTATTCCATGTAAGAAAACTCAACCAAAAAACTGTTTTCAGTATGAACAATGAGCTTCACTTTGTTCCTACAGATTTCCTGAATATCTCTTCCACTCTTTTCAAATCAGCGCTAGTAGTGTAGGGGAATCATGCAAGATTCCCATTCTTGCGACCCGGGTTCGAGTCCCGGCTAGCGCATCATGTTTAAGTTTATTAGATGTGATTTTAAATTGTAACAGCAAGTTTTAGGAACGGATAGAAAAACAAACATATTATTATGATAAAAAGTTCTTTTTTAAATTAAACCTTAATTAATAGAAATGGTCTAAATCATTTGCATACCATGTTTTGTTATGGGAGTCTCATTTCTCTTTATTCAGTACTTACTCAGCCTTGAAGAAGATTTTCATGCCAATTGTCACTTTCTCAATCCATCTCCATTTTATTTTCCTTAATACTTATACATGGAATGAAATCATAATCCAAGTCTTGATACATAAGAGAATTCTATTCAAGTATTTCGAATTTTGAGCCAGATATTAAGTCTTCACATCGATTTTTCTCTTCCAAGAAAAGTTTAATGTAACTGAACTATATTAACCCTAAATTTTTATGACATTCGTCAGGGCCATTATTTGTAGGAGTCTCGATGGGCACTTGATAGGACACATCCCTCAATCTTAGCCATAATATGTTGTTTTTGTCCACAGAATAGAGATGAGGACAGCAGCATTTAGTCAAAGATTAATGCAATTCATATCAGTCCTCTGAATTCAGATGCTCATGTCCAATCAAAAATTGCCTTGAAATTAAGGAAATCTTCTCTAAAATATGCCTTGAGAAGCATGTGTGTGGTGTCAATATTCAGTAATATAGATCCAAAACAATTTACTGTCTATTGCCAGCTGTATAGAGAGAGAGACATCATGATGAGTACTCATTCTTGAAAGAAGTGGTATTGTGTCTGTCACCACAGAGGGATTCAACTCATCTAAAATAGATCACAACTTCAGAAATTCCACAATATTTTCACATTATTCCATGTAAGAAAACTCAACCAAAAAACTGTTTTCAGTATGAACAATGAGCTTCACTTTGTTCCTACAGATTTCCTGAATATCTCTTCCACTCTTTTCAAATCAGCGCTAGTAGTGTAGGGGTATCATGCAAGATTCCCATTCTTGCGACCTGGGTTCGAGTCCTGGCTAGTGCATCATGTTTAAGTTTATTAGATGTGATTTTAAATTGTAACAGCAAGTTTTAGGAACGGATAGAAAAACAAACATATTATTATGATAAAAAGTTCTTTTTTAAATTAAACCTTAATTAATAGAAATGGTCTAAATCATTTGCATACCATGTTTTGTTATGGGAGTCTCATTTCTCTTCATTCAGTACTTACTCAGCCTTGAAGAAGATTTTCATGCCAATTGTCACTTTCTCAATCCATCTCCATTTTATTTTCCTTAATACTTATACATGGAATGAAATCATAATCCAAGTCTTGATACATAAGAGAATTCTATTCAAGTATTTCGAATTTTGAGCCAGATATTAAGTCTTCACATCGATTTTTCTCTTCCAAGAAAAGTTTAATGTAACTGAACTATATTAACCCAAAATTTTTATGACATTCGTCAGGGCCATTATTTGTAGGAGTCTCGATGGGCACTTGATAGGACACATCCCTCAATCTTAGCCATAATATGTTGTTTTTGTCCACAGAATAGAGATGAGGACAGCAGCATTTAGTCAAAGATTAATGCAATTCATATCAGTCCTCTGAATTCAGATGCTCATGTCCAATCAAAAATTGCCTTGAAATGAAGGAAATCTTCTCTAAAATATGCCTTGAGAAGCATGTGTGTGGTGTCAATATTCAGTAATATAGATCCAAAACAATTTACTGTCTATTGCCAGCTGTATAGAGAGAGAGACATCATGATGAGTACTCATTCTTGAAAGAAGTGGTATTGTGTCTGTCACCACAGAGGGATTCAACTCATCTAAAATAGATCACAACTTCAGAAATTCCACAATATTTTCACATTATTCCATGTAAGAAAACTCAACCAAAAAACTGTTTTCAGTATGAACAATGAGCTTCACTTTGTTCCTACAGATTTCCTGAATATCTCTTCCACTCTTTTCAAATCAGCGCTAGTAGTGTAGGGGTATCATGCAAGATTCCCATTCTTGCGACCTGGGTTCGAGTCCCGGCTAGCGCATCATGTTTAAGTTTATTAGATGTGATTTTAAATTGTAACAGCAAGTTTTAGGAACGGATAGAAAAACAAACATATTATTATGATAAAAAGTTCTTTTTTAAATTAAACCTTAATTAATAGAAATGGTCTAAATCATTTGCATACCATGTTTTGTTATGGGAGTCTCATTTCTCTTCATTCAGTACTTACTCAGCCTTGAAGAAGATTTTCATGCCAATTGTCACTTTCTCAATCCATCTCCATTTTATTTTCCTTAATACTTATACATGGAATGAAATCATAATCCAAGTCTTGATAAATAAGAGAATTCTATTCAAGTATTTCGAATTTTGAGCCAGAAATGAAGTCTTCACATCGATTTTTCTCTTCCAAGAAAAGTTTAATGTAACTGAACTATATTAACCCTAAATTTTTATGACATTCGTCAGTGACCATTATTTGTAGGAGTCTCGATGGACACTTGATAGGAAACATCCCTCAATCTTAGCCATAATATGTTGTTTTTGTCCACAGAATAGAGATGAGGACAGCAGCATTTAGTCAAAGATTAATGCAATTCATATCAGTCCTCTGAATTCAGATGCTCATGTCCAATCAAAAATTGCCTAGAAATTAAGGAAATCTTCTCTAAAATATGCCTTGAGAAGCATGTGTGTGGTGTCAATATTCAGTAATATAGATCCAAAACAATTTACTGTCTATTGCCAGCTGTATAGAGAGAGAGACATCATGATGAGTACTCATTCTTGAAAGAAGTGGTATTGTGTCTGTCACCACAGAGGGATTCAACTCATCTAAAATAGATCACAACTTCAGAAATTCCACAATATTTTCACATTATTCCATCTAAGAAAACTCAACCAAAAAACTGTTTTCAGTATGAACAATGAGCTTCACTTTGTTCCTACAGATTTCCTGAATATCTCTTCCACACTTTTCAAATCAGCGCTAGTAGTGTAGGGGAATCATGCAAGATTCCCATTCTTGCGACACGGGTTCGAGTCCCGGCTAGCGCATCATGTTTAAGTTTATTAGATGTGATTTTAAATTGTAACAGCAAGTTTTAGGAACGGATAGAAAAACAAACATATTATTATGATAAAAAGTTCTTTTTTAAATTAAACCTTAATTAATAGAAATGGTCTAAATCATTTGCATAACATGTTTTGTTATGGGAGTCTCATTTCTCTTTATTCAGTACTTACTCAGCCTTGAAGAAGATTTTCATGCCAATTGTCACTTTCTCAATCCATCTCCATTTTATTTTCCTTAATACTTATACATGGAATGAAATCATAATCCAAGTCTTGATAAATAAGAGAATTCTATTCAAGTATTTCGAATTTTGAGCCAGAAATGAAGTCTTCACATCGATTTTTCTCTTCCAAGAAAAGTTTACTTTAATGAAACTGAACTATATTAACCCTAAATTTTTATGACATTCGTCAGGGACCATTATTTGTAGGAGTCTCGATGGGCACTTGATAGGACACATCCCTCAATCTTAGCCATAATATGTTGTTTTTGTCCACAGAATAGAGATGAGGACAGCAGCATTTAGTCAAAGATTAATGCAATTCAAATCAGTCCTCTGAATTCAGATGCTCATGTCCAATCAAAAATTGCCTTGAAATGAAGGAAATCTTCTCTAAAATATGCCCTGAGAAGCATGTGTGTGGTGTCAATATTCAGTAATATAGATCCAAAACAATTTACTGTCTATTGCCAGCTGTATAGAGAGAGAGACATCATGATGAGTACTCATTCTTGAAAGAAGTGGTATTGTGTCTGTCACCACAGAGGGATTCAACTCATCTAAAATAAATCACAACTTTAGAAATTCCACAATATTTTCACATTATTCCATGTAAGAAAACTGAACCAAAAAACTGTTTTCGGTAAGAACAATGAGCTTCACTTTGCTCCTACAGATTTCCTGAATATCTCTTCCCCACTTTTCAAATCAGCGCTAGTAGTGTAGGGGTATCATGCAAGATTCCCATTCTTCTGATCCGGGTTTGAGTCCTGGTTAGCGCATCATGTTTTAATTTATTAGATGTGATTTTAAATTGTAACAGCAAGTTTTAGGAACGGATAGAAAAACAAACATATTATTATGATAAAAAGTTTTTTTTAATTAAACCTTAATTAATAGAAATGGTCTAAATCATTTGCATACCATGTTTTGTTATGGGAGTCTCATTTCTCTTCATTCAGTACTTACTCAGCGTTGAAGAAGATTTTCATGCCAATTGTCACTTTCTCAATCCATCTCCATTTTATTTTCCTTAATACTTATATATGGAATGAAATCATAATCCAAGTCTTGATAAATAAGAGAATTCTATTCAAGTATTTAGAATTTTTGAGCCAGAAATGCAGTCCTCACATCGATTTTTCTCTCCAAGAAAAGTTTACTTTAATGTAACTGAACTATATTAACCCTACATTTTTATGACATTCGTCAGTGACCATTATTTGTAGGAGTCTTAATGGGCACTTGATAGGAAACATCCCTCAATCTTAGCTATAATATGTTGTTTTTGTCTACAGAATAGAGATGAGGACAGCAGCATTTAGTCAAAGATTAATTCAATTCATATCAGTGCTCTGAACTCAGATGCTGAGGTCCAATGAAAAATTGCTTTGAAATGAAGGAAATGTTCTCTAAAATATGCCCTGTGTGTTGTGTCCTTATTCAGTAATATATATCATGTGTCATTATTCAGTAATATATATCCAAAACACACAATGAAGGCACCCTGCCTACCTACACAACTGTGAGACTGGCTGTGTCACTCTGAAAATTATTAAAACAAATTCTTAATATTTTTAATATTTTTTGCAGAGGATCAAATGACTCTCACTTGCAGTGTCAATAAGGCACTAATGCTGGCTGACTGCCTATGCCTAATGCTACCTGCCTGCCTACACAACAACCGGGCACTCTCTTGCTTCTTCTTCTCTCTCTGAGCTCCAACAATGGACTAACAGGAAATACAGGCTGTCTGGGTGTCTGACGTGTTATTAGTCCAACCCCCAACCCCGAAACGAAGAAGCTAATTGGACTAGAGAGGGAGGGAAAGTATGGCAGGAAAGTATCTTATGTGGGTAGTCGTCTCCAAATTTCTGAAATTTTAGATGACATTTCAGACCAGTGCTGTTCGGATTCAGATTTTCTTTTATGAATGACCTTTGCCTTTCAGCCAGCCCAAATGTCACCGAATGACCCCTTATTTGACGAATTCCAAATTTTGACAAACCGATTTGCACAAGCCTATCGTTTACACCCACATTACATATAGCCTGAACATACGTGCCAACTAGAGGTGGTCAAACATGTTATCTTCCTTGCCACAGGCATCTGGAGGCAAATGTTCCAGTAGGGAGGAACAGTCAAATTAAAAATGTACAATTGTTTAGGTAGAAAGTTATGCTCATTGATTTTTGTGGGTTTAACCATTCAATATGTAAGTAAGCCATCACACACACCCATATCATCATATTCATGTTCATAGTAATATAGTAACATAGCTGCTATGCTTTCATCAAGTCTAGCCCATGAGAAAATACCCCTGTTGATCCAGAGGAAGGCAAAAAGAAAAAAACCATTGAAGCTAGATGGCCGTGAGATAGTTCCCTGGATCAAAACCCTATATGCACTGAAGCATTGAAGCCATCTGTCATAATTCTCAATATTGTTCTGTGCTTTTCTGAAAGCAGTTACAGTGTTTGCAAGCACAACATCCCAAGGCAAACAATTCCAAAGCTTTACTGCCCTTATTGTAAAAAAAATCCCTGCCTTTGATTTAGATAAAATTGCCTTTCCTCTAGTCTTAATGGATGACCTGTCATTCTTATCTCAACTCTTTGCATAAATAATTCATTATTTCTTTGTATTGACCCTGAATATATTTGTAAATGTAATCATATCACCCCTTAGACTTATCTTCTCTACTGTAAACAAACCTAGTTTGACTAGCCTCTCTTTATAACTCAGTTCCTCCAATCCCTTTATCGGTTTTGTTGCATGTCGCTGAACTTTTTCTAGTTCAATAATGTATTTTTTAACTGGTGCCCAAAACTGTACTCCATATTCTAGAAGAAGATTTATATAGAGGTAGAATTATATTAGGATTTTGTGTAACTATGCTTCTGTTTATGCATGATAGTACACTATTTGCTCTTGCAGCAGCTGAGTGATTCCACACACTGTTGTGAAGCATATTGTGTATCAGTACTTCTAAATGTTCCACTAATGAGGATTACCCCAGTTGTTTCCCATTTGGTGTATATGTAGCATGCTTATTTCTACAGCCCAAATGTACAATCTTACATTTATCTACATTAAATGTCATCTGCCACTTTTCTGCCCACTCACTCAGTTTATCTCTATCCTTCTGCAGTGAAAAAATCATCCAGTGCTGCATGTATTTCCTTACACAGCTTAAAGGGATAGTAATACTTAAAATGTAAAAAAAAATATGTTGTAGAGTTTATCCCCCTGAGTAAAACAAGGGCACTCCCACTGCTGAAAGGTGTTTCATTCAAAAGTTATTAATTTTCAAAGTTGAATTTTTTAGGTGCAATATCACAGTGGCCTGAAATTGTACAGTGGCGCTGTTGCTACACCATCCTATGGAGATTTATGGTCAACTGACCAGAGCTGTCCATAGGATCGTGTAGCAACAGCGCCACTGTACAATTTCAGGCCACTATGATATTGCACCTAAAAAATTCAACTTTGAAAATTAATAACTTTTGAATGAAACACCTTTCAGCAGTGGGAGTACTCTTGTTTTACTCAGGGAGATAAACCCTACAACATATTTTTTTTTACATTTTAAGTATTACTATCCCTTTAATGTCATCAGCAAAGATTCAGATGCTACTTTCAATTGCGACTTCTAGATCATTACTAAATAAACTAAAAAGCATTGAGCCCAGTACTAAACCCTGTGGCAACTCCCTTACAACTTTAGACCAAATTGAAAAAGGCTCCATTTACAACTGTCTGTTATCTATCATTTAATCAGTTCTCAATCCATGTACAGATATCACCTCCCAAACGTAAGTCTTTTACTTTAGGAAGTAACCTGTTGTGAGGCACTGTATCAAAGAATTTTTCAAAATCCAAATATACTACATCAATAGCAATTCCCTTGCCCAAATTGCTACTTACCCTTTTGTAAAATGCAAGTAAAGTAGTTTGACATGATCTATTCTTCATTTACCCATGCTGACTCCTAATAATATTGTTTGCCTTTTGCCTTCACATAGTTCCCTCCCCTGCCCAATTAGACTCTCCCCCAGCCTTCAGATCTTCAGACGCTCCCTGAAGACTCATCTCTTCAGGGAAGCCTATCAACTGCCTCCATAAACATTATCACTAAGAATCACCCCTTGCCTGGACCACTGCACTCATCAGCACTTCTCACTCCCACCCACTGACTGGCAGCTCATGTGGCAGGAGGCACTTAAACCCAAAAGCACTTACTCCCTCTGTGTCAAACCTACCTTCCTCTAGACTGTAAGCTCTCACGAGCAGGGCCCTCTGATCCTCCTGTTCTACACATCTGATTGTACTATTTAATACCTCTGTATGTCTATTCCCTACTGTAAAGCGCTGTGGAATTTGTTGGCGCTATATAAATAAAGATTAATAATAATAATAATAATACTGACCGTTAGCAACCCTTCTAATAATATCTTACCCACTATAGAAGTCAAGCTCACCAGTCTATCATTTCCTACTTTTTGGATCTTGGCATCTTTTTGAACAATGGAAATGTATCAGCTTTCCTCCAGTTACAGGCAATATGCCTGATGAAAGTTAATAAATAAATATTAAAGGAGCAGTAAACTTTTTTTAATGAAAAAATATATATTGTATGACATTTTCTGTTGAGTAAAATATGGGTATTCCCACTCCTGAGATATCCATATTTCCAGAGTTAATACAGTTTAAACCTATGTTTTTTTTACATTAGCAGTGCCTTCTAGTGGTTAAATTCCAATTAGTTGTTCTGTTACATTCTAATTGAGAGTTCTTCATAGAATTTTATAGAAACTGCCAAGCCACTTCTTGTCATTTACAACTTTCAGGAAGTAAACACACAGTAAATTCACTTCCTGATCATTTGAACAGTTACATAATTTGAATAAAACAACTGACAGCAGTTGGAGTGACCTTGTTTTATAACATATACGTTTTCATAAAAGTTTACTGCTCCTTTAAGTTTAATGGTCTTGCTATCACTGAACTAAGGGGGAGATGTATGAAAATGGAGTTATAAAGAAAGTGTAAAATTGTCCAAAAGTGACATAAGTATTTGTATAAAGATTTAGCAACATTTGCTGTAAGTGCTAACTCCAGTTAGTTGGCTTTTCTGAATAGTGGTCTTGGCCAAATAAGAATTTTGTCCCAATGTACTTCTAAAGAAATTCGCCAATTGCTCCAAAAATAAAGGCAGCTTTAGGGATTAAATCTTAATGCCATGTATAACCTGTTCTTAGTGGAAGTATATAGTGACAGCTATTTGTGAGAAAATATATTTGCAATTGTAGGAGTTAATTTTCTCAGAATATTCTCAGATAGACATATTTGTGAACGTGACTTTACTTCTTTATAAATATGAAAAGGCATTGTGAATTTTAGCGATAGTTCTTAAGTATACACTAAGAAGGCTTTTTATACATTTCTCATTAAGTTACTGATGTACCCTTGGGTGTATACCATCAGGCCCAGGTGCTTTATTCACCACAACATTTTTCAGTCTTTTTTGGACTCAGTAAGCCATGTACATGATGGAGGAAATTGGTTTTGTCTGTTTGTCCACACAAACATTGTCATATATACACACCCATACACAAACACACCCACACGCACCTGGCTTCACTGAGATTTTATTTATTTTTTTTAGTTTTTTGGCAGAATACCAGCTTTTGTGCCTGCTCAGCATGTTCGGACCAGACAGATCACAGCAAGGGACAGTCTTCTTACTGTGAGTATAAGGAAAACCCTTCCCGTGTTGAACGGTTTTTCAAGTTTTTCTTTATGCTCACTGAAGATTGTCCCTCTCTGCAATTTATCTTGCTGCTCTGAAGTGAGCAGTATTACATCAGGATATTGAGTGCCTATCACGGTCCCCGTGATTCCCTGTCAATCTATGGCTGTATTACCTTTGCATTGGAGGAGGCTGATTGGCCCGCCCAGGATGTTCCTTTTTATACTGGCTCTTGGGCACTTGTCAGTTGCCCTTTTGTGGTGTTCCCGTTCCTGCGTCTCGTTGCTGAGTTCCAGTGTCTCCTGTGTACCGATCCGGCTTGACTGACTCCTCTGCTGTTCCTGCTCCATGATTGACCCGATTCTGGCTGACGACCCTGCTCCGTGATTGACCCGGTTCTGGCTGACGACCCTGCTCCGTGATTGACCCGGTTCTGGCTGACAACCCTGCTCCGTGATTGACCCGGTTCTGGCTGATGACATTCCTGTGGCTGTTTCCATCCGGTTCCGGTTATCGCTCCTGTCCGGTTGCAGTTCCAGTGTCCTCCGGTCGCTCTGGCGACATTCTGAACTGTTTTCGCTGATCTTTTCTCGCTCTTTCAGCTGTAGCCTGAGGGTGCCTGCCATCTGCTTGCTGAGCAGTGCTATTCTGTATGTACCAGATTAACCCATGCAGTGCCTGTAGTCTCCAGTTTACTTGCCACTTGTTTAGCTTGCCAAGCCTCTGTTGGTCCGTTGAGCCGTTACACTCTGAGTCGTCTATTGACACTATACTATTCCTTGCAGAGCTACGCCTGTCCGGTGTTCGGGGTGCACCGTGACCATGCTGGTTGGCGCCGGTAGTCTGTTCGCTCTTGCTATAGGATTCTGTGTGGCACCGGAAGGGTGTCCTGGCTCCATTTCTCATTCACTCAGAGTGTACATTTCCACCCGCACTGCCTAGTGCATCGGCTCATTATAGCTTGTGCAGCAACTATCTATTGTGGCATCCCAAGGGTGTCGTGGCACAATCCAGTTGGCATACGCCGGGTCATTTACTAGTCACATTGTGGGCGATTCCTATTCTGGTTACTTCAGTCCTGGCAGTAGCATTCCTCCTAGCCCACGGTGGTGGTAGTCGCTCAGCTCAGCACAACAGGGGCGCTCCCCGTTTCTACCTAGAGAGTGATTCAGTGCTGATACTGTGCTCCTTGCTCTACATTTAAGAGACTGTTCTCCAGAGACTGATATCTATCCTGGGTGTTGGCCAATCTAGCCTGAAGCTTCTCCAGTTGCTCCTGTTAACCCTTTGGGGTGTCTCCAGCCTTTATCTGTACTATACTCCTGTTTGTATTACACATACCTTGTCTGTATTTGTTAATACTGTTCTTACCTGTGCTGGCCCCTAGGGGCACCGTTTATCATTCTGATTCAATAAAACTGTGTTTTTACTTTATAACCTGGTCTGAGTGTCAGAAAACCGTAACAGTACAAAAGAGCCATGACCTCAGACGGGAAAGGTGACAGTAATACACAGAACCTCCACTGGAGGATGGATTTTCACGAGCAACGCCTAGACCAGTTGGCATTGGCCATGCAAACCTTGCTTGAACGTACGGTACACCTTGATAAACCGAATCAAAATCCGGTGGTTCCCCCAGTTATGACACCGGATAACTCTACTGGGCAATGGTTGGCTCCCCCGAGAAGTTTAACGGCGGCGCCGTTACCGCTAAGATTTGATGACGAACCCACACTATGCAGAGGTTTCCTTAACCAGTTAGAGATATTCCTAGAGCTCACACCCCATGCCTTTCCGAATGACCGTAGCAAGGTGGGGTTCATGGTTTCTCTTTTAACTGGCAAAGCCCTGGCTTGGGCTAATCCTTTATGGGAGCAGGCTAAACCTTGCACGCTGTGCTTTAAAGAATTTGTCAAACAGTTCTGTAGAGTGTTCGAGACACTTGGGCGAGCTACCTCTGCAGCCAAAAAACTGTTGGTAATTCAGATGGGTGATCGTACTGTGGCTGACTATGCTATAGAATTTCGGATTCTAGCTGCAGAGGTGGCATGGAATAATGAGGCACTCCTGGCAGCATTTGCCCAAGGGCTTTCGGATGCTATCAAAGATTAAATAGCTGCCAGGGAGGTACCTACTGATTTGGATGAGTACATCGATTATTTAATACTCATTGATACTCGCATGCGCGAGAGGCGCTTGGCAAAAAGGGCGAGTTCCAAAACCCATGGGCACGAGAAGTCGTTTAACCCACCCTCTCCTCCCATTCCTCCTGACCGGGTACCTGATACTGGGGAACCTATGCAAATTGGTTTCACTAGATTGTCCAAGGAGGAGAGGGCATATCGCAGAAAACAAGGATTATGCCTATATTGTGGCAAAGGTGGGCATTTATTGAGCACATGTCCGGTGCGCCTGGGAAATGCACGCACCTAGGGTACCTTGAGGGACAGGCCCTAGGTGGTGTACAGTCGTCCCCAGATCCTTGCTCCATGAAACCCACCATACCGGTGAGTTTTCTCCTAGGCGATCAAGCTGTGGAGGTGCTAGCCCTGGTAGATTCTGGCGCAGCAGGCTATTTCATGGACCGGGCATTTGCTGAAAAACACAATATTCCTCTGTCTAAAAGAGATACTCTGCTAGCCATTGAGGCTATTGATGGCAGACCTCTAGAACCAGCACTTATCACAATGGAGACTACTCTCCTTACTATGGCAGTGGGGGCCCTCCACAAGGCAGAGGTTTGTTTCCAGATTATACACTCACCACATCATGCGGTCATTCTGGGGTTCCCTTGGTTGACGTTGCACAATCCCCAGTTTGACTGGCAGATGTGAAATTATGTCATGGTCTGAGTACTGCACTGGTCACTGTCTATTTTGGCCAGTTAAGATTATGTGTACCTCTCCTTCTGTGCCAGCTGAATACAGCAAGTTCAGCGACATATTCAGTAAAGGGGAGGCTAGCACACTGCCGCAACATCGGCCATATGATTGCGCTATTAATTTGCCCCCGGGAGTATTGCCACTGAGGGGTAGGATGTACCCATTGTCCTGTGATGAGACCAAGGCCATGTAGGAATACATTGAGGATGCTCTCAAACGAGGGATTATTCGCAAATCATTCTCTCCGGCAGGTGCAGGGTTCTTTTTTGTGAAAAAGAAAAGTGGCGAATTACGACCTTGTATTGACTACCGTGGACTCAATAAGATTATGTCCAAAAATGCGTACCCCATTCCGCTCATCACAGAGTTATTTGATAGGTTGAAAGGCTCCTCTATCTTCATGAAACTCGATTTACGGGCCGCCTACAACTTAATAAGGATAAGGGCCGGTGATGAGTGGAAGACAGCATTCAATACAAGGTCAGGGCACTACGAATATCTAGTTATGCCATTTGGGTTGTGTAATGCACCTGCCGTATTTCAGGAATTCATCAACGATATCTTCCGCGATATGTTACAGTCTTGTGTAGTGGTATATCTGGACGATATATTGATTCACTCAGCTAATTTAACCCAGCACATCCAGGATGTTTCTGAGGTATTGCTTCGTTTGCACAAGAACAAATTGTTCTGCAAATTAGAAAAATGAGAATTTCACTGTTTTCAAGTACCTTTTTGGGTTTTGTTATATCTAACGATGGCATAGCTATAGACCAAGAGAAGATGGCTGCAGTCCTACATTGGCCACGACCCAAGGGGCACCTCAGTCGGCTCTGTCACCCGGCGGTTGCCATAGAGCCTAGCGTTATTACATCCATTGTCCGGTACCGTTACCCTGGGTCACAGTCTGTGTGTATTCCTGGGCGTTCCGTTGTTCCTCTGGTTGCAGTACTACCGATAGTCGTGATCCATTTGGGCCTCGCTCACCCTTCCTGGACCTAGTCACTATTTTGGCACTCATTCACAGAGAGTGCTTCTTGGGGCCTCGCTATTAGGGACTCCCAGCCTCCTGGTCTAATAGCATTTACCATCAGTGTCTCACTATATCACACGTACTGTTCCTGACCTGTGTCAGTATATGTATTGCTCTCTGATATATGTATACTGGACCCGTGTGGGTTAATGTTATTTAGTAACCTGTCCTGTATCAGTGCTGTTTGTTAACTATTGCTGGACCCGCGAGGGTTACTTTATTCTGTCTGGTTTCTGCACATATTTCCTTATTAAATAAGGGTTTATCCTTTTCTCCAACTATAAATAATCATAAAATTGGAATGGTGAAAGACCTACACTTATTCTCTAGTAAAGTGTTACTTTATCTTTTACACAGTAAATCTAATGTGCCATTTGAAATGGGATCTCAAACTTATCAAGATTTAAATGATTTATTGAGTGACAATAATGGAGATCAACAAAACTTTAAATGGGGACAGAAAGGAGGTTAATAAATTATATACAAATGTGAGACCCAGATCTAAAAATATGCCACAATTGACTTTGAATTCACACATTAAGGTGTTTACCGAATATGTGGAAAGAGATATTTTCAGATGTGTCCTTCATAATTACAACACAGGATAATCTAACTAAACAGGAATGGTTGGCACTAAAAGACTTTTGTAATCATAGGGAGATTATTATTAAACCCTCCGACAATGGGGGGGAATGTAATGTTGTTATCTGAACAATTCTACAGAAAAGAGATCTGCAGACAATTGAGAGATGTTGACGGTTATGAACATCTATCAAGTGATCCAACAGAAAAAAATCAGAAAAACCTGTTTATGAATTTAGATTTTGCTTTGGAGGAAAATGTTATTTCTCGTGATGAGTTAAATATATGAGGGTTGAGCAACCTAGGGTGCCAACTATATGTGTACAAGTCCCTGGAATCAGCCCTGGGGAGTTCAGTTTTATCTGGGATTGGTGGAGTTGCTGAGTTCATCAGCATATACATTGATTACCAATTAAAACCATTTATGCTCTCTCTGCCTTCGTATGTACAGAACACCCGTGATGGGTTACGCCGGCTTGTGGATTTGGAGGTGCATGGGGATTCTATTCTAGTTACTCTGGCTATTGAGTCCCTGTACACCTCCAAACCCCATGAGAGCGGTATACAGACCTGTAAGGAGTATCTGGGCATGCAAGGCAATGAGTGTGTCAATCAAAATGAATTTATTCTTAATTTACTGGAATGTGTATTGACTAGTAATTATTTTATTTTTAAAGGGATATTTTATACACAAAAAAGAGGCGTATCAATGGGGGCCACGTATGCCCTGACCTATGCATGCTTACATCATAGCTGGTGGGAGCAGCAGGAGTTTTCTTTGATGTTGGTTTTGAGGCACACAAGCCCTGTGGCTCAGCTTCATCAATTATATTTTTTTGATTTTGAATGGGACTGCTGCTGAACTAATGCACTGTTTAAATTCAAATGTTTTAAATATTTAGTTGATATAAAACAGTAGTCAGAAAGAAATGGAATTCCTGGATCTTAGAATTTTAAGGAGAATACGTTTCTTCACAATAACAGTTAACACTTACAGTCTCAAAAAAGTGGGATTCCGTGGGGACAATACCTGCTCCTAAGGCACAATTGCTCAAATGTTGATGATTTCAAACTGCAGGCTCGAGATCTTAAATCTCATTTTTTGGAGAGGGGTTATTCAGTTTTTTGGAGACAGAAATAAAAGTAAAGAGACTGTTGATCTGGGTGTGTCTGTGAGATTCATATCCACATTTGGTGGTCAGTGGCAACAACTTAGAAGGATTTTAGAATCCAAAACCAGGAAGTATGTTTAAGTGTGGCTCCTGTAAAGTCTGTAAATATGTTAAGGTTGATAATAAGTTTTATAATTTTGATAGTACTAAAGAATTTAAAATTAAGCAATTTTTGAACTGCAGATCTCATGGGATTGTGTATCAAATTACATGGCCATGTGGGTTAATATATATAGGGAAAACTAAAAGACAACTTAGAATCAGAGCTCTTGAACATGTGGGCATATTAAACATAAGAGAAATGAGAGTCCAATTGCAAGGCATTTTGTTAGAGAAACATCATGGTTCCCCAAGTGGTTTATTGAAAATTGAAAACATTAAGCAGGGGAGATAAGGACAAGTACTTTATGCAAAAGGAATCATGTTGGATATATTCATTGGCGGCCATGAGCCTTAACGGTTTAATTTATGAATTTAATTTTGGCATGTTGTTATAAGAATGTTTTTTTAGATTGAAAATACATATTGTGGATAATTTTTTCCTTCATGTGCATTGTGCCAGTGCCGCCCAATTTGTGACATGCTACCCAATGTGGGTGAGAGCGTGCCGGATGTGGGGCTGTTGATGGCATTAAAAGCACATATATGCATAATAGGTTAGAAATGGGTTAAATTTTTTTGTATAATATAGGTTATGCATCTGCACCTTGCAATGTTTATTTTCATTGTGGTGTATATTTGGGAAATGTCTTAATGTATATCCACATATCGGAGTGTAATATTTAATTTTTTTTAGTTTCCTTGAATAATGTTAATCAAATAGATAATTGTAAAATATATATATATATATATATATATATATATATATATATCAAATCAAAATGTAATATTAGTGCTTGTTATTGGTGGGATAAATGAAAACATTGTGTATGTTTCTGATAATATGTCAATGTGCAGGTACTTGAACATTGATGCAGAGCATTTATGTGAAATTAGGTTTGACACATTGATATGTTTCAGATACAGTTAATGATTCTATTTAACAGTGTGGTCACCATTTTATTGTAGCCCATTAAGTCAGTGAACACAAGATTTAAACTTATTGGCTGATACTGATTGCAGTACTGCCCTTAAAAATCCCCATCTTGTAGAACTTAAAAAAAGATTTTAATGCCCCTAATCACATCTCTCAAACCTTTATGGTTTGACAGAAATCGATTTCAAGGTACCCCCCCTCCCCTTTCCCTGAGATCAGTGTCTAGCTGTATGCAGGGGAATCCTATCCTGGGGCCATCCGTTGGCTCTGCAGCAGAGCCAAGATTGCGTTAATGAATAAAAAATCCTTCACTGAAATGGTCTTCGATGTGTGCTTGGTTTCCAAGCACACGTAGAAGACCATTTCAGTGAAGGATTTTTTATTCATTAACGCGATCTCGGCTTTGCTGCATAGCCAAGCACACGTAGAAGACCATTTCAGTGAAGGATTTTTTATTCATTAACGTGACCTCGGCTCTGCTGCAGAGCCCCAGATGGTCGTACAACATAATACTCCTGAAGTCAGCTAGAACGCTGATCTCAGAGAAAGGGAAGGGAGGGGGTACTCTGAAATTGATTTTCTCTCAAACCATAACGGTTTGAGAGATTTGATTGTGGGTATTAAAAATCTTTTTTTAAGTTCTACAAGATGGGTATTGGTAAAATTTAAGTATTACTATCCCTTTAGATTAGGGCAAGGTGTTTGCATTTCTCATCTTGACAAAGCCTGAGTAGTGCAGGCGAAATGTGTAGATCTTATGCTACCTTCTCTGCCCCTTGATAGATTTAACAAGTTATCTACCTGCTTTTGACACTGTCGATTTGATCGTATGGAATGATCTACATGAGGATTAGTATTTGATGAATGGTGATTGAATGTGGAAGTCCTGTACTTGTCAGACACAGAGGACCATGGAACAGTGAAATAACCTGAAAGGACTCATCAATGTATGAAGATCTTTGATGCCTGGCATCTGAAAAGTGAGAGCAGAAGAAGATCCATCACACAGTGGGATCTAACCATGCAAATGCTCACTATATAAGTGTGTTTGGCAGCACAGCAATACACCATCAGATGTAACTTATATTTGCACTGGTTCCTTTAAATGTCTGTTGGGTAAATGTGGAAATAGATCACTGTTCTCTTTGGCATTGACAAAGTAATTTTACATCACCATTCCATTCATAATAGGAGATGTCTATGTACTTACTGTGACTTATTCATCTGTCACATACACAGTTATTGGATCATCTTCATTCCATGTTCATTTTCATTCTCATCCACATGCATTATTAACAGTGTAACCGGTTACTATATATTATCATTGAACGTCAATAAGTAATGATTAATATGTATGCACATTACCTATTTTAGGAGTTGATTCATTTATAATTTTTGATGATATATAGGTTTCATGGGTAGATACTGAAGGATTTTGGTTAGGTTTCTTATTTTTAAATAAACAGCGTTGTTTTTATGGATGTGGGTTTGTGGGGATTTGTGTGACATGGGGGAACAGATCTCCCTATGGGAGGTATTTCTTGAATCGAGCAATTTACAATAAAATATCTTTTGATACAGTCTTACATACATTGTATTATTCATACTAAAATAGAGAGGATATTGAGTGTCACATTAAGATCCACATTTTTTGGCTTTTTGTTTTGTTGCAGTGTTTCATCAGTAAAAGGGTGGGAGGGGGTACTTTGTCATTCAATTATTCTTGAACTACAACTTTGACAGTCTTGAAATAACATTCACCATTGCCCAACTACTATAAAGATTAATTGGAGCTGCTTTTATTGTGAAACATTACTATCCCTTTAACTCAATGAATGTTAGAGAGGTCCCCAAGCAAAGCATTACATTGTTGACCTCTCTAGCATTTTAGGGATTAAAAGCCACATTTACACCAATGGGAATTAGGGGAATATATCATTTTCCCTATGGTGCAGTTTGTGAGCCCCAAAATTGCTACAATTTTCCTTAGACTCAATTTGTCTGATATATAAAAGCAAACTGGATTCATTCTAGGGAATTCAACCACTTCAGAGGGGTGAAACAGTCCCAAAATGTCAATTAAATGGGGATCTTATAGTGACCCTTAAATTTACTTTGAATACAAATTGTGAAGCAATGCATTGGAGACCTCTCTAGCATTCAAGGTGTTAAAAAACATTTAATTCAGTAAGGTTTTTTCTCAGTTCCCCTATGGTGCAGATGCTTTTCCCCTCAATTGTTTCTGTTTGCTTTTATAAAGTACATCAGGCCAAGTGTTCCTTTGACTCCTCTCAACTTCTTAAATTAAATCATACTTAATTATGAGAGAGAGTATGAATTCATTTCCTTTCATAATTTACAGAACTCTTTGATAAATAAAATGCAATTAAAATGAATGCAAACATAGATAAAATATTGGAAAATGTCAAATTTGTTTCTTATCAAGATGTTATTTTCCAAATGTCATTTTTTTTCAGTCATTATCCGAAATGATTTGCCTTTTACACAGTTACTGGTTTCACTTATATTTCAATGTAGAGTGATGAGTAAAAGCAAGTTACTCTACGTCAAAGGGGGTGATGTAGCATTCAGAAATATGTATGTAAAATGTTTGTGCCAGGTGAGGGATTATTTTACCTGCATGCCTTCACATATTCAGTTAATGGCATATACTAAAGCTAACAGGCCATATGTACAGTATATAAGTGGGTTTTTTACCTCTTGGAGCCAGAGAGATTAAATATATTTCAAATAAATAAAAAAAAAGCATGTAGAAACCAAGGCACATTAAGGTTGCCTCTCTGATGCTCCAAAATATGAAATGCATTTAGGAAGTAATGTACTAAAGGCAGGTAGGTAGTAGAGAAGTGAGGTAATCTGATGGATTAGCAGTTTTTGGGAACTACAACTCTCATCATCACAAACCAGCTATTGAGGTAAAACAATTGATTACCTCTGCAGTACAGGGTTAAGCACATTTTAAAAAAGTGCATCTCTTTAATCCAATAGACCCCTAGGGATCTTTGGAAAATTTGTGTCATGGGCAGTAGTGTTAGCAGGAAAGGTCAACTACTTGTGTCTTCTGTCAGCACTGCACCTGCCAGGGTATCTTGTGATTCTACAGGAGGGGGGAAGAGGAGATGGCAGCAGGGGACCCTAAGTCTCACTTGCCATCCCCAAGCAGTTCTGCAGCTTTCACAGTCTTAGGAGTGAGGGAGGGGTGAACATATTACTATTGTGGAAGAAGATCCAGGGACTGAAATTGATGTGGTTGGTGTTAGTAGTAACAGTGATGGTGATGCAGCTGTTGGGACTAGCATTAGGGGAGTGGTAGAAGAAGTAATGAGCAGCAAAACTAGTGGTCAAGGGAGCCCACACCATACCCCTGAACTGGGTGTCCCCTTCCAACCACAGCATTGTGCATATGGATCAGGATCCTGAAGGAGGCAGAATTGTTGCCTAGCAACAATTATACCACCAATACCATGAGCACAGATTGGCTGCCTGTGCCTGCTGCTAGTGCTGCCAGTCTGCTTCTTGAGGTCAACAAGAGATGGCAAGTTTGACATTAGGGGACCCTTCAACCGGTGAGTCTGTAATAGAGAAGCAGCAGCAAGGAGGGACTGGTGGTGGTGGTGATGATGATGGTGGAGTAGCTGGAGTGGAAAAGACATTAATGGCCTTTTTAACCCAAACTGAGAAGGAGTGGGAAGCAGGGATGGGCATCACCACCAGCAGCAGCAGTGAGCCTTTCAAATTTACAGAGTTTACTGTTGCTGCAATGCCTGCTGCTGCTGAGTTTCAGGGGCAGAAGGATGCTGAGGAGCAGTGGGAATTGGGTCCAGTGATGTGGTATTCAGACAGTTTCCACTTGCCAGCAGCAATACTCCTGGTCATAGTTGCAGTGCAGATTCTGAGGCAGTAGCAGCAACAGCAGTAACATCATCCTTTGCCGCAGCCAGTGAAGGGAAATGTGGAGGATTTCCTCTCCACCTTTCCCCTCTCCCCTGAAGTCCTGGGTGTGGGACTATGTTTTTGGGCAGGCACAGTGCAGTCATCAACAATGGCATTGTACACAGTTTGTGAAAAGTCAGTGAAAAAGGGAAAGGAGGGAATGCCCCTTGGCACAACCACCCTAATTACACACATGAAACACAGACACCATGACACTTATACAAAACAAGTAAAAGCCAAACCCCCACCAAAGAAATCAGGCACTGCTGGTGCTTTACCTCCTGACACACCCCAAAGGCAACAAAAGGCGAGGCAGAAATCAAAGAGGAGGAAGAATAGAGAAACCCAACCAGAGCCAGAATGTTTGATAGCAAGCGAAATACCTGGCTTGCTATCACCTACTTGCTGTAGGGTAACTACATATTTTGGAGATCCGCCTCATTCATCTTTAGCTCCCCCACCAGATGATAGACATTTAGTAGAAGTCAGGATGCTGCAGTTCATGTTAACCCATTGCACACTGTGTGGTGCACTGACCACACATGGAAGTGTGGTGGAGGATAGTAGCAACCAGGGCATAAAGCCAGTGGATGACTTAGAATGATGGCCAAGAGGTGCTGATGTAAGGGCTGAAGTTTACCCTTGGCATAGACATTATCACGGTGCCCGTGCTATGTAGGCAACATTCTGTCAATCTGGTTCTCAGTTTACTCCTATTGGTTGCAGTGGTATTGGCCCACCCAGTATTTGTCCTTAAATACTGGGTCCTGTCACTTCGCTGTTGCCCTTTCGTGGTGTTTCTGTACCAGCGCTTGTTCCAGTTCTCGTGTGATCTCAGTGTTCGACCTGGATTGCCTGACCACTCTCTGCTTCTGTTCCTGCTCTGTGTACCGACCCGGCCTGGCTGAAGTTGCTCCTCTGTGTACCGACCCGGATTGGCTGACGTTCCTGCTCTGTGTACTGACCCGGCCTGGCTGACGTTCCTGCTCTGTGTACCGACCTGGATTGGCTGACGTTCCTGCTCTGTGTACTGACCCGGCCTGGCTGATGTTCCTGCTCTGTGTACCGACCCAGATTGGCTGACGTTCCTGCTTTGGTTACCGTTTTTCGGTTGGTTGTTGTTCCTGCTCTGTGTACCAACCCGTTCGGCCTCCGTTGCTGCCTGTCCAGGACTGCCAGCTGCTCCTTGTGTCTCCGTTAGGCTTGGCATCCGGGCAGTGTTGCTTCCAGTACACCCATTTACTGCAGTCCGGTTTCGGTCACTCTCTGTGTCGCGCGAGCGACACTCCGGTTTTGAGCCTTATACTGCAGCCTGGTCTCGGTTACTGTCCGTGTGTGCATTCCATTCTGTGACTCTGTACGCTAGACCTATACTCCTGCCATCAGCTGAGGTTGGGTTTCATTGGGCGCCTCAGGCTACTTACACCTCGGCAGTCGACATTGGTCTAAGTGTTCATCTATCCCCTCGGGTAAAAGGGCCGTTCTCCACCGGTTGTTGGCATTGTAGTCTCCATTGGGCAACCTCTGGGCATATAGTCTGTCCTCCGCTACTGCTACGGCAGTATATCAGTTTGCTAAGGGCCTTTGCTAATTCCAGTGGCATTACTCGCTGTTTATACTCTCCCTCCCTAGGGAGAGTCTTAAGGGCCTCACTCTGATAGGGCCTGTCAATCTTCCTGGACTATCAGTAACCCGTTGTTACGGTTTTCTGACACTCAGACCACGGCAGAAAGTAAAAACACAGTTTTATTGAGAAAATGATAAATGAACAGTGCCCCTAGGGGCCAGTACAGGTATAATTAGTTTTGGCAAAATACAGACCAAGTAAAGGTTATGCAACATATAGAGTGGTACACTGCCATACAGGGTTAAAGAGGAGAAACTGAAGCAACTCAGTCCTTGATTAGCCAACGCCCAGGATATGATAACAGTCTCTTGAAGTTGAGAAGCAGAATATAGTGTCTGCACTGAATCACTCTCAAAGGTAGTAAACTGGAGCGGACCAACAGACCAGAGATGAGCCAATACCACCACAGTGGGATTCGTGGAGGAACGCTACTGCTAGAGCTGACAAGACCAGAACCTGAATCGCCCTTAACGTACCCTCGGTAGTAACTCTGCGTGTGCCAACGGGATAGCGCCCAAACACCCCTGGGGTGCCAAAATAGAATAACACTACACAAGCTATATGAGAGCTGGAGCACTGGGTAGTGCAGAGGATAACCTAATACCTTGAGAGCTAGGACACCTGAGCCAGGACACCCTTCCGGTGCCACACGGAAAACCCACACTGCAAGAGCAGACAGGCAGCCAGCGCCAACCAGCGTGGCCACGGTGCACACCGAACACCGGAACAGACAGTGCTCTGCAAGTGTTAGGTAGCTAGGTCTTACTGCACAGACTCAGGATGGTAAACGGCTCTAAGGGTAACCAGAGGCTTGGCAAGTGTAAAGGATAGGCCCTAAACGGAGACTACAGGCACTGCACGGGTTAATATGATTTGGTATAGGAGAGAACAGCTCAGCAGTAAAAGCGGAAAGACTCTGCAGCCTCAGGCAACAGCTCAGTAGAGAGAGATGATCAGAGCGACACAAGACAGTTCAGAATGTCGCCGGGAGCGACCGGAGCAACTCAGGAACACTGGAACAGCACATAGGACAGGAACGTCAACCAGAACCGGATCAATACACGAAGCAGGAACGTCAGCCGGAATCGGGTCAATCACGGAGCAGGGTCATCAGCCAGAACCGGGTCAATCACGGAGCAGGGTCGTCAGCCAGAACCGGGTCAATCATGGAGCAGGGTCGTCAGCCAGAACCGGGTCAAACACAGAGCAGGGTCGTCAGCCAGAACCGGGTCAATCACGGAGCAGGATCAGTAGAGTAGTCAGACAAGCTGGATCGGTACACAGGATACTCAGGAACTCAGCAACGAGGCGCAGGATCAGGAACATCATGAAAGGGCATCTGACAAGTGCCCAAACGCAGTATAAAAAGGAACATCCTGGGCAGGCCAATCAGCCTCCTCCAATGCGCAGGTAACACAGCAAGATTGACAGGGAATCATGGGGACCGTGATACTCGTTCATTGCTGCATTGTCTGAGAATCACACACAATACCTGACCTGTGTCAGTACATTGTTATTATTTGTCTGTACAATTACTGGACCTGTGTGGGTATTTATTTCTGTAACCTGTCCTGTGTCAGTATCATTGTATATATTTTATTGGACCCGCGAGGGTTATTGCTATTTTACATTGTTCAATAAAACTGTGTTTTTACCTAAACTTACTGTCTCTGAGTGTCAAACAGTGCTACGGTTCAGTACACTCAGAAACAGAAGGTTTAGGTAAAAACACAATTTTATTGACACACAATGAATAATAGTAACCCTCACGGGTCCAGCATACAGTAATATGATAAACTGACACATGACAGGTTACAATTGTATGATTAACCCACACGGGTCCTGTATGTAGAACAGAATTACAGTACTGACACAGGTCAGACAAATCACAGTTGATACAGTGTAAGACCACAAAAAGCAAGTTAAGCCAATGACTGGATTGACCTCAAGTAGGAAGGCCCAATGTAACTCTCTACGCAGGGAGTCACAACAGCGTCTGACACATATGCAATGGGATAAGCCAGTGTAGGTCTGGAAAGGCAACAACGGAGGACTGCTGCAGAGTAACGCCCACCAGAGACCACAAACAGTGTGAATCAGTCTTAAGTGCAGCAGGAGATATGCGCCCAACTGAGACTTCAGATAATACACAAAGGCCCAGCACCGCCCCTGAAGGGGTTAACGTAAGCTTCGGTCTGTAGTGAGGAGGAAACCTGAGGCGCCCAAACGTACCCAACCTCAGTAATAACAAAACAGACCAAGCGTTCGTGGTGCTAATCGGAATCACCGGACGGTCACACAGGGCACAGTGTGCAAACATTTAGGGAACTGGACTACTATGTGAAACCGTATCACTGATGCTCTGGCAAGACTGGACTTAAGCAACAGCATAAGTGGAGAGGTATCACGGTGCCTGTGATTCTCTGTGCGACATTCTTATTTCCGGGTTTGTGTTTGGCTGTCTCTTATTGGTGCTAGCTGGCTAGCCCCTCCCAGGGCTAGCCTTTATATACGCCATCCTGTCACTAGGCCGATGCCCTTTCATGGTGTTCCTGAACTTATGTTATTCTGTGCTCCTGTTTCGTGTTGATCCGGTTTTTGTCTGACCTTGTTCCTGTTCCGCTCCTGTGTACCGATCCAGGCTTTGGCTGACTTCCGCTCCTGTGTACCGATCCAGGCTCTGGCTGACTACCGCTCTCTGTGTACTGATCCAGGCTTTGGCTGACTACCGCTCTCTGTGTACCGATCCAGGCTTTGGCTGACTACCGCTCTCTGTATACCAATTCAGACTTTGGCTGACTACCGCTCTCTGTGTACTGACCCAGGCTCTGGCTGACTTACGCTCTCTGATACTGATCCAGGCATTGACTTACTTTCGCTCCTTGTGTTGCCCTCGCTTTATTGTCAGTCCTCTCATATTAGTTGCCTCCGGTTGCGCTTCTCTCTGCCTGTGTATCAGTGTGGCCTCCGTTACGAGTTTCCAGTCTGTCTATCCGGTCACTAGCGGTTACCGTTGCTTATCCATTACTCTAAGCTCAGCCTGTGATTCTCTGTGGCCTCTGTTACGTACACCCAGTCTGTGCTATCCGGTCACTAGAGGTTACCGTGGTCAGCTCATTACACTCACTCAGCCTGTGACTCAGTGGGGCCTTTGTCAGTACTTTCTCTGTTCCTTGTTGCACCAGATACCAGACTGCCTTACCCGGTATTCGGTAAGGCCGGTAGAGCCTCCTCTATTCCTTGTTGCACCCGTTAGCAGGCTGCCTTACCCGGTATTCGGTAAGGCCAGTAGAGCCTCCTCTGTTCCTTGTTGCACCCGTTAGCAGGCTGCCTTACCCGGTATTCGGTAAGGCCAGTAGATCCTCCTTTGTTCTTTGTTGCAACAGTTACCAGGCTGCTTTACCTGGTATTTGGTAAGGCCAGTAGAGCCTCCTCTGTTCCTTGTTGCACCAGTTACCAGGCTGCCTTACCCGGTATTCGGTAAGGCCAGTAGAGCCTCCACTGTTCCTTGTTGCACCCGTTAGCAGGCTGCCTTACCCGGTATTCGGTAAGGCTAGTAGAGCCTCCTTTGTTCCTTGTTGCACCAGTTACCAGGCTGCTTTACCTGGTATTTGGTAAGGCCGGTAGAGCCTCCTCTGTTCCTTGTTGCACCAGTTACCAGGCTGCCTTACCCGGTATTCGGTAAGGCCGGTAGAGCCTCCTCTGTTCCTTGTTGCACCTGTTACCTGGCTGCCTTACCCGGTATTTGGTAAGGCCGGTAGAGCCTCCTTTATTGTATTAGTATTTGTATGCCCTGACCTATGTCAAACTTTCTTACTGCTGTGTGTAGAATTTGGACCTGTGAAGGGCCTTGTTGTGCTATATATTGCATAATAAAGCTTTTTATCCTACCCATTTGTCTGAGTGTTCAGTAAAACCGTGACAATAGGCCAACAAGCAGGAACGGTACACGGAGCAGGATCACCAATCACGCCAGGTCGGTACACGGAGCGGGTCCACCAGACAAGCCAAGTTGGTACACTGAGCAGGAACGTCAGCCAGGCTGGGTCAACACAGGAACAGGAACGTCAGCCAATCCAGGTCGGTACACAGAGCAGGAACGATAAGCAGGCAGAGTAGTCAAACAGTCCGGGTCATACACTGGTATCAAATAGAGTAAACGGAACTAGCGCTAGGCAACGGATACACCACGAAAGGGCAAACCCTAAGTGACAGCCCAAGGTATATAAAGGCTGTCACTAGGAGGGGCTATACAGTGCAGCCAATGAAAAGGCACCAGGAAGTAAATATGTCAAAATGTCGCAGGGATCATGGGCACCGTGATAAACAGACCTTTACAGTACGAAAGGGCCATGACCTCAGACGGTACAGGTGAGGGTAATATACAAAGAATCCATTGGAGGATGGATTTACATGAGCAGCGTTCGGACTAGTTGGCACTGGCAGTACAAACTATTCTAGAATGCACTGCTCATCTAGAAAAACCTGTTCAAGCTTCAGTGGTCTCCCCCGTTTCGACACCGGGAGCTCAATCCCAGACACAAGTGGCCTTGAATAAAGAGTTAACCGCCACCGTTCCATTACCTCTAAGATATGATGGCGAACCTACCTTGTGCAGAGGGTTTATCAATCGACTCGAGATATACCTGGAGCTGACTCCCCATACCTTCCCGAATGACCGAGCTAAGGTGGGCTTTATGATTTTGTTAATGACGGGCAGAACCCTGGCATGGGCCAATCCCTTGTGGGAGGCTGCCAAGCCATGTAAACAAAACTTCAGGGAGTTTGTGCGTTCCTTCCGCAGGGTATTTGAAGTTCCAGGTAGAGCCGCCTCTGCTGCCAAAAGATTAATGGAGATACAGCAGGGCTCCCGTACAGTGGCGAATTATGCTATTGAATTTCGTACATTGGCAGCAGAGGTAGGTTGGAACAATGAGGCGCTGGTGGCAGCTTTTGCTCAGGGACTTGCTGACCATATCAAAGATGAAACAGCAGCCAGAGATGTGCCTAACAATCTGGATGAATTTATTGATTTTGTTATACTGCTTGATTCCCACATCCGTGAACGTATGGCGGCCAGAGACCGCAAGCAGCGGGCCAGGAATGTGGGGCAGGCAAGTCAAAATTTCCCACCCATGCCTACCTTGCCTCCCATGCCTCCTGACTGTATCCAAGAGAATGGTGAACCAATTCAGCTCGGTTTCACCAAGCTGTCTAAGGAGGAACGGGCACATCGCCGTAGACAGGGCCTCTGTCTGTATTGCGGCCAACCAGGACATATGTTTTGTTCGTGTCCGATACGGCCGGGAAACGGGCGCACCTAGGGTACCTTGGGGGACAGGCCCTAGGTGGCGTTCAGCAGTCCCTAGATCCAGTTTGTCAGAAACCCACTATCAAGGTTTTGTTCTCCTGGGCAGAACACTCTGTGGAGGTTCTGGCCCTGATTGACTCCGGGGAAGCCAGATATTTTATGGATAATTCTTTTGCTGCGCTGCACAAGATTCCGCTAGTTGAAAGGGAATCTCCCCTAGCGATTGAGGCTACTGATGGTAGGCCTTTGGTACTCGCTCATATTACCATGGAAACGATAGCGTTATCCTTAAAGATTGGCGCTCTCCACACATGGCTACATTTACACAACCCCAGGTTTTACTGGCAGACTTGTGAAGTTATGTCATTGTCTGAATATTGTATGGAACACTGTCTCTCCCACCCTACTAGGATCATGTGTACCTCTCCCTCCGTGCCAGCTGAGTATCGCCAATTCAGTGACGTTTTCAGTAAGAGAGAGGCTAGAGCATTGCCTCAGCATCAGTCCTATGATTGCGCTATTGATTTGCCTCCTGGTGCTGTTTCCGCCTGGGGGCGCACTTACCCGTTGTCGTGTGAGGAAAACCAGGCCATGGAGGAATATATCGCTGTTGCTCTCTCACGGGGTATTATCAGGAAGTCTACCTCACCTGCAGGGTCTGGGTGCTTTTTCGTAAAAAAGAAAAATGGAGAGTTACGACCCTGCATCGATTATTGTGGCCTGAATAAGCTCATGGCAAAAAACGCCTACCCGATACCACTCATTACCGAATTGTTTGACAGGTTGAAGGGCTCTTCTATTTTCACCAAGCTTGATTTACAGGCCGCATATAACCTGATTAGAATAAGAGCTGGGGATGAGTGGAAAACGGCGTTCAATACTAGATCCGGTCACTACGAATACCTTGTCATGCCGTTTGGGTTATGTAACTCTCCGGCAGTGTTCCAGGAAATGATTAACGATGTCCTCCTATCTTGATGATATACTCATACATTCGTCTAATTTGTCTCAACACATTAGGCATGTGTCTGAAGTTCTGCTCAGATTACGTAACAAGTTCTGTAAAATCGAGAAGTGTGAATTCCATAAGTCCATGGTGCCCTTCCTGGGCTTTGTAATATCCAAAGATGGCAGCGCTATGGACAAGGATAAGCTTGCAGCAGTGCTGCAATGGCCACGACCTAAGGGACTAAAGGCAATCCAACACTTTCTCGGATTTGCCAATTATTATAGAAAATTTATTCGAAACTTTTCCATGATTATTAAACCCTTGTCTGACCTTACTCATAAGGGCGCCAACCCCTCCCAATGGTCTGAGACAGCTGATCGGGCCTTGACACTGAAGTCCGTCTTTGCTTCCGCTCCTGTGTTATTCCACCCTAACCCCTCCCTTCCATTCGCATTGGAGGTTGATGCCTCTGAGACTGGGGTAGGGGCAGTACTGTCACAGCGTCCGTCCCCTGGGAGTATTCTAAGACCGTGTGGATTCTTCTCCAAAAAAATTGTCCAGTGCCCAGAGTAATTATGAGATTGGGGACAGAGAACTCTTGGCAATTATTCTTGCTCTCAAGGAATGGCGCCACCTGCTGGAAGGTACTAGAAATCCTGTATTGATCTTGACTGACCATAAAAACCTGACGTACCTTTCAGAGGCCAAGAGGTTGTCCTCTTGTCACGCCAGATGGGCCTTGTTTCTGTCTTGATTAAATTTTATTGTTTCCTATCTGCCTGGTTCCAAGAATGTTAGGGCAGACGCCCTGTCCAGGCAATTTGGTCCTGAAACTGATAAAGACGAGGTTCCTGTACTTATCATTCCGCCTGATCACATTTTAGCTACCCTGCGTACCAGCATCACTTTGCCCCTGTGGGAAGTGATTCTTTCTACCCAAGCTGCTGCACCCCCTGACACCCCAGTGGGCAAGTGTTTTGTAGCAGAGCCACTTCGTACCCACCTACTTGAAGTATATCATGCATCACGAGCTGCCGGGCACATTGGTAGAGACCAATTGATCTGGTCTCTTTCTCAGTTATTTTGGTGGCCTTCTCTATGTGCTGACTGCACCGCATTTACGGCAGCTTGTGCTACATGTGCCCATGTCAAGTCCCCTAGACACCTCCCAGTTGGGTTACTTCAACCAGTACCGAATGGCGAGCGTCCCTGGTCCCACGTGTCTATTGACTTCCTGGGAGAACTGCCAGTGTCTAGGGGTTTCTCGTTTATCCTGATGATAGTCGATCGATTTTCTAAGATGGCACACTTTGTGCCCCTTCCTGGCCTTCCCTCGGCCCAGGAGCTGGCGATCGTCTTTGCCAGAGAAGTATTTTGGTTGCATGGGGTACCCAGAGTCCTGGTATCTGACCGTGGGAGCCAATTTGTATCCAGATTTTCGAGAGCATTCTGTGATCAGATGGGCATACAGTTGCCCTTTTAGTCTGCCTACCATCCCCAGACTAATGGAGCCGCTGAGCGTGTCAATCAATCAGGGATTGGAGCAATTCCTGCATTGTTTTGTGTCCGATCATCATGATAATTGGGCTGACCTGTTGCCGTGGGCAGAGTTTGCCAGGAACTGTGCGGTTAACTCATTGTCCGGGAGCTCTCCGTTCCTCATCAACTACGGGGTCCAACCATGCTTGCTCCCAGACTCATTTCAGAGGCAGCAGATTCCAGCTCTGGATGAGCATATGGAGCAACTCTGCTCCACTTGGGCACAGGTACAAAGGACCCTCAGTAAATCGTTCCAGCGTTATCAGTGCCATGCTAACCGTAGACGGTTACCAGCGGTCTCCTTCCAGGTTGGGGATAGGGTATGGTTATCCTCCAGAAACCTCAATTTGCAAGTTCCTTGGCCCATTTAAAGTTATTTGCAAGGTTAACCCTGTCTCGTATGCTCTGGACCTTCCAGCATTCATGCGTATTCACAATGTGTTTCACGTATCCCTCCTTAAGCCATTGATATGCAACCGATACACTACCACTCCTGTGGTCCCTGGTGCTGTCCAAGTGCAAGGTCAGGAGGAGTATGAGGTGCAAACTATCCTTGACTCCTGAAGGTTTAGAGGGAGGCTGCAATACTTGGTACATAGGAAAGGCTATGGCCCTGAAGAACGTTCCTGGGTCAATCAGAACGACCTCCATGCGCCTAGATTGCTGCATATTTTTCCTAAGAAGCTCCCCCAAAAGCCCGGTCCCTCCTCTGGGAGAGGGGGGTCATTGAGAGGGGGGGTACTATCACGGTGCCCATGCTATGTGGGCGACATTCTGTCAATCTGGTTCTCAGTTTACTCCTATTGGTTGCAGTGGTATTGGCCCGCCCAGTATTTGTCCTTAAATACTGGGTCCTGTCACTTCGCTGTTGCCCTTTCGTGGTGTTTCTGTACCAGCGCTTGTTCCAGTTCTCGTGTGATCTCAGTGTACGACCCGGATTGCCTGACCACTCTCTGCTTCTGTTCCTGCTCTGTGTACCGACCCGGCCTGGCTGAAGTTCCTGCTCTGTGTACCAACCCGGATTGGCTGACGTTCCTGCTCTGTGTACCGACCCGGCCTGGCTGACGTTCCTGCTCTGTGTACTGACCCGGCCTGGCTGACATTCCTGCTCTGTGTACCGACCAGGTTTGGCTGACATTCCTGCTTTGGTTACCGTTTCCGGTTGGCTGTTGTTCCTGCTCTGTGTACCGACCCGTTGGGCCTCTGTTGCTGCCTGTCCATGACTGCCAGCTGCTCCTTGTGTCTCCGTTGGGCTTGGCATCCGGGCAGTGCTGCTTCCAGTACACCCATTTACTGCAGTCCGGTTTCGGTTACTCTCCGTGTTGTTCGGGCGACACTCCGGTTTTGAGCCTTATACTGCAGTCTGGTCTTGGTTACTGTGCATGTCCACGGGCAACATTCCGGTGTGTGCATTCCATTCTGTGCCTCTGTACGCTAGACCTATACTCCTGCCATAAGCTGAGGTTGGGTTTCATTCGGCGCCTCAGGCTACTTACACCTCGGCAGTCGACATTGGTCTAAGTGTTCATCTATCCCCTCGGGGATAAGGGACGTTCTCCACCGGTTGTTGGCATTGTAGTCTCCGTTGGGAAACCACTGGGCATACAGTCTGTCCTCCGCTACTGCTACGGCAGCATATCAGTTTGCTAAGGGCCTTTGCTTATTCCTGTGGCATTACTCCTATTTATACTCTCCCTCCCTAGGGAGAGTCTTAAGGGCCTCACTCTGATAGGGCCTGTCAATATTCCTGGACTATCAGTAACCCATTCATTGCTGCCTTGTCTGAGAATCACACGCAATACCTGACCTGTGTCTGTACATTGTTATTATTTGTCTGTACAATTACTGGACCCGTGTGGGTATTTATTTCTGTAACCTGTCCTGTGTCAGTATCATTGTATATATATTACTGGACCCGTGAGGGTTATTGCTATTTTACACTGTTCAATAAAACTGTGTTTTTACCTAAACTTACTGTCGCCGTGTCAAACAGACTGTTACAGACATATTACAGCAGCAAGACTTTCTCATTTTTGGGGTGCTGAAGCTTTGATACTGGAAAGAGTGCAGTGGGGGATTGTGGACAACTGGAAACCCTTTTTTTGTTTGCTCTTGTAGCAGGTGAGCTTTGTAGCTCCCTCTGTCATAATGTATTGTATAACTCCAAAAAAGAATAGATGAAGATATTTATAAAGGACTTTCCCCCCATTTTGTCAGGATTAAAAAAAGAATTATGACATTTCTTTGAAAGAGTTAGATAGTGGTAGGTGCAGTTTAGTGCTCCTACCACTCCCTACAGTGTGACAATCAGCTATAGTTTCCAAAGATATCAATATCTTTGAAGTGGAGAAATTTTTAAAAAAGGCCAAAAGATCCCTGTATCACCAATTGGGGTAGAATGTCAAGTGGCTACTTATTTCATATATCTAGTTGTCTACTTTACAAAATATTATGCCTTGTCTGCCTTTCCTTTATGTCTCTAAACATTGTGAACATTTTAGTGCAAACAGGGAATTTCATAAAAGGAAAGTAATAGGCAAAGTAATAGGCAAACTGCTCCTGGCACCCCCTACATTATGTCAAAGCATGCCAATGGGGTAACAATTTTATCAAGTTATAAGTAGGTACAGAATGCAGTAGGAGAGTCCTAAAAATATATACAATATGTACGTTTTTTTTAAAGTGTCATTTTCTGAAAACATTAATGCACAAAAGTCATGGGGCAGAAAGGCAAATGACTGCTTATTTGATACAACTAGTTTTCTACTTTATAAAATGACTAGCTGAAGAGCCCGTTACACGGGCCAGCTCTGTATCGGAGCGTCCAGCTCTGTATCAGCCAAGGCGCGGGCAGTCTCTACTGCGCATGACTGCAGCACACGCAGCAGTCTCTACCGCGCATGACTTTGTCGTTACATGTGTTTTAGCAAACTATTATATAGGATATGCTTTTTCTACTTTTGCATGTTTGTGGTTATTACTAACATTTAAAAACAGATGTTCATATTTAAAAAATGTATAAAAAAAAAAATAGAAGTATGGATAGTGTTTTGTCCCTGGCGTCACCAAAAGTATGTCATATGTTACTAAAAAGGACAATTTATCTCTGTCTGGAAAAGCCTGATGGAGAAAAAAAGAAAGACTGGGCAATTTTTAGGACAGCCAAAACACCTGGTCCTGATAGCATACATCCAAGGGTTCTCCAGGAACTCAGTGCAGTGGCCGCTATCTTTAATCTTTATATATTCTCTCTCCATAAGCTCAGTGCCATAAGATTGACATAAAGCCAAAATGTTGCGTTTGTTTAAGTAGAGAAATAAAATAGAACCTAGGAAATATAGAACTGTGTGTTTGACCTCGGTAATAGAAAAACTACTTAGAGGTATAATAGGAATTATATTCAAGAGGATTACAATATGAAAAATAAAATTATTAGCAGCAATCAACATGGTTTTATGAAGAAAAGATCTTGACAAACAAAACTTTTGACTTTCTAAGAAGTAAGTAGAAACCTAAATAAAGGCAAAGCAGTCATCTACATTTTGCAAAGGCATTTAATAAAGTGTCTCACAGGAGGCTGGCAGAAAATTAGTTAAAGGATAGGGAGCAGTGTGTTTCTGTAAATGGAAAAATCTCCAGTACAGTTAAAGTTGAGAGTGGAGTATCCCAGGCTTAAGTCCATGGTCCAATGCTTTTTAACAGGTTTATAAATGACCTGGAAATAGGCATGGAAAGTGAAATTTAAATATTTGCTGACTGCACTAAATTATGCAAGGTAATGAATTCAGAAAAGGATATTTGTTCTCTACAGAGGGGTTTACATAAAATGGCAGAGAAATTTGAAATGAATGTAGGAAAGTATAAAGTTATGCATTTGGGACAAACAAATTGTAATGTTGAGAACAAAAGTGCTGGTGGAGTTTCTACAGTTTCAAGCACTCTTTGGATATATCTCTTAATTAGACAGCAATACTCATGGAGCCAAGTCTACCAGTGTTTCAACACACACCAGCATCGATATCACATGCAGGGATTAGTATAAAGCTTGTCCCTGCTCAAGCACCACCAGATGATTTCTTTTATCTTTCAAATCTTCATATTTATAATTGTAATGTTGCTTATGAACTTAATGGAATCATTCTTGAAGAGTAATTGTTAGAGAATGATCTGTGAGCCTTTGTAAATTGTAAACTTGGAAACAGTAAACAGTGTTAAACTGCAATAGTAAAAGCAAAGTATTGTCTTGCTTGAAAAAGGAGTATTCAAGAAAAAGTGGATAACATAATTTTGCCACTTTACAAATCATTGGTAAGACCTCTCCTCAAATATACAGTACCGTTTTGGGTACCAGTTACACAAAAGTATATTCTAGAACTGGAGAGAGTAGATATGAGCTACAAAATTTATCAAGGGAACATCTAGCCAAACTTGATATATTTAATCATATATGTGGGGTCAATAAAAGGATCTCTCTAGTGAGTTTTTCATTCCAAGGCCTGATCAACTAGCTATGTGCAACCCCTTACACTTGGAGGAAAGGAGGTTTCAATTTCAGCAAAGGAGTTTTTTTTACAGTAAGGTCTGTTAAATTGTGGAATTCCTTGACCAAGGATGTGGTAATATCAGATACAATTAACATTTAAGGGAATATTGGATGCATACTGTATAGTAGTAGGTAAAAAGGAATTTCTGGTTAACAGATTAATACTTATTCAGCATTTTGGAAAGATTAGATAATTCTCACTTTATGGGATATAATGAGGCAAAGTTTGAACTTGATGGCCTTTTTTTTAATTTAATTTACTATGTAACTATTATTGGTTATAGTATGAAATCCTATGACTTTCAAAGCTATCAGTATGTTTGAAGTGGGAACATTTGCACACTCCAGCCTAGGCATAGAAAGACAAGGCATCCTTTATTTCATTTAGCCAGATGTCTGCTTCTAAAATTATATGCCTTGTCTACCTTTTCTTCATTTTTTAGCTGTTACCACTATAAGGCAAGTTACCCCTCATTTGATGAGATGGGTGGTTTTCATTACACAATTGTTCACCTTGATCATCATTTCTAAATTGTAGTGTTTGTTTGAACCCTTTTAGTGCAGGTATGTCATATCTCAAAAACTAAAAAAAAACAACAGATTAGGGTAGGCCCATTTTGTTCCCTTGGCCCCTCCAACACTGCATACTAATGGGGTACCATTATTCTAAAGCTGGCAGTAGGTACTGATTAGAGTGGGACATTTCATGGTTCTTTTAGCTATCAGTATCTGATATGTGTAAAAACGTAAATAAATTCCTAATGTTTCTAATATTGAATCTTCTGGAACCATTTGTACACTCCAGCCTAGCAACCACTTCTCTACTTTCCATAACTGTATGGCTTGTCCACCCTTTCTTAATTTCTGCAGGTAAGGTCACCATTTTAGCGCAGGTGATTAACTATGACTAAACGTAAGAAAACTTAAAAATATTAGTAGGTGCAGTTTAGTGCCTCTGACACTAGAGATGGGTGAAAATTCCCTTATTTTATGAATTTTTGCAGACATTTTTTTTATAGAAATCCCTTGGCATAGAAAATATATAATATATATTTTTTTCACTACTGCAAGGCAGACTTTTACAGAAACATAACCCTTGAAAAAAATGATATGCAGGATGAACCTGGGAATTATAGACCTGTGAGTTTAACCTCTGTAGTGGGAAAACTGCTAGAAGGGATAATAAGGCACTATATTCAGGATCACAACACAAAAAAATAAGATCATTAGCAGGAATCAACATGGTTTTATGAGGAATAGATCATATCAAACTAATCTTTTCAGCTTATATGAGAAAGTAAGTAGCAACTTAGATAATGGTAAGGCAGTAGATGTAGTATATCTAGACTTTGCAAAGGCACTTGATACAGTGCCACACAGAAGGCTGGTGTATAAAATAAGGAAATTGGGGCTAGGGGATAACCTTTGCAATTGCATACAAAACTGGTTGAAGGATAAGGAATAGTGTGTGGTTGTAAATGGACAATTCTCCAATACAGTTAAGGTGGAGAGTGAAGTACCTCAGGGTTCAGCATTAGGTCCTCTGCTTTTTAATATGTTTATAAATGACCTGGAAATAGATATAGAAAGGAAAATATCAGTATTTGCAGATGACACTAATTTATGCAGGGTAATTAATTCAGAACAGGATATTTTCTCTCTACAGAGGGATTTACATAAAATGGCAGATTGTGCAAACAAATGGAATATGAAGTTTAATGTGGGAAAAGTGTAAAGTCATGCATTTCAGAGGATATAATCCCAAGGCTACTTATGAATTTAATGGAATAATTTTAGGGGACTCATTGCTAAAGAAAGACCTGGGAATCATTGTAAACTACAAACTTGGAAACAGTGACCAGTGTCATATACCAGTAGCAAAAGCAAACAAAATCCTGTCTTGCATAAAAAGTAGTATTGAAGCAAGAGTGGATAATATAATTTTGCCATTGTACAAATTATTGGTAAGACCTCACCTTGAATAAGCAGTACAGTTTTGGGCACCAGTTCTAAAAAAGAATGTACTAGAACTAGAGATGGTACAGAGAAGAGCAACAAAATTAATTAAGGAATGGAGGACTTGACGTATGAGAAAAACTAGACAAACTTGGTTTATATACTCTAGAGCAGTGTTTCTCAACGTTAGTCCTCGGGGCACACCAACAGTGCAGGTTTTCAGGTTGTTTCTGCTTAATCACAGGTGAGTAATTAGTGGCTCAGTCATTGTGATTGATTCACCTGTGATTAATTAGGGATATCTTGAAAACATGACCTGTTGGTGTGCCCCAAGGACTGGAGCTGAGAATCACTGCTCTAGAGAAAAGACAACTGAGAGGAGATCTTATAACAATGTATAAGTATATGAGAGGTCAATACAAGGATCTCTGTGGTGAGCTATTCATTCCAAGACCTGATTAGGTGACCAGGAAACACCCCTTGAGATTAGAGGAAAGGAGGTTTAGATTTCAGCAGAGGAATGTTTTTTTTACAGTAAGGTCTGTTAAATTGTGAAATTCCATGCCCAAGGAGGTGGTTATGGCAGATACAATGGATACATTTAAGAGAAGATTAGATACATTTCTTTAAAAAGGGAACATACGGGGTTATACTGTATATTAGTAGGCAAATCAGGAAGGTCTGATAAAGACTAACTTATTTGGTAGCAGGAAAGCTATACAGTTCTCATGACACTGGGGTATGAGGCAAAGGTTGAACTTGATGGACCTGTGTCTTTATTCAACCTAATTTACTATGTTACTGTGTGTTCTTTTGTCCCTCGCTTACCACACTAACCAACTTCTTGTACAACTCTGACACAGCCATTCTTAAAAAGAACTGCAGATTAGGATATGCCACGCATGCAAAACATACGCTTTAACATTGCTGTTTTTAACAAAAGAATATGGCACGTTTACTGCTAACATTTAAGCAAGTTTTCTATTCCACAGGTATACCTCCATATTATTTTGCACACTTTTTTACTTCTTTCTAAGAACTCAGTAGGGCAGATGTGTAACTTAATTCTCTTAACCCATTGAGTCCCAGAGGGGTGGGAAAATATTGCAATGCAATGTTGGCTACTACTCTGGCACTCAAAGGGTTAACAACATGATTTGTGGTGATGGCAGACCTGGTTAAGGGTGTTGGTACTATATTACTTTTGTCACCTCCAACTAAATCAGAGTCACCTTACTCCATTTGAATTTGCAGAACAGCAGCATTAGGAAACAGAGGAAAATGTTGTACCACTCCCTGAGACAACTATAAAACTACTTTCATATGCCCCTTGTCCCTGAGCAGTTTTAAGCATGCTAGTACTGCTGCTAGTCATTGCACCTCCAACACGCTGCTGGTGTATCTCGCAATCACTCCTGTGTTAATGCTCCAGGTATAATTTCAATTAGGATTTTCCTAGATGTGATCTTGTTTTTTTTACAGAGAAAACAGATAGCAACATGCTTACATTTTATATTGTTAGTGACCTGCCTAGTGAACATTTCATAGACTGAGGGTTTCCTGAGGGACTACTTCTACTATAGGGGCCAGGTGTTGCAATTGTACTAGCAGTATGTATTAGTGGTGCTGCACTTTGAGCAGCAGCAGCACTCATATGTGTATGCTGACCTCTGTTGATTGGTGACATTGAAGTAAGTGGTAGACCCAATCTGCAATCTGGTGTGTTTATGGATTAGATATTTATAAGGTTGTAGAGATTTCTGGAGTATTGTAGTACATATTACGCTGGCAACATTGCTGTTCTAGACCAGAAATTGATACTGATATTTTTATAAAACAACATCCAATGCAACATAATGCCCATGAGGTATTTATAATGTGATGCTTATTTACAGATATTTCATTTATGTTGTTTGCCTGTTTTTTTGCAATTTTAGACTATGCAAATAAGGCTTATGGTTTGTATTACTTTTAAAAATTATATTTGTATTCCCTACATTTGTTGCTGAAATAAAACTAGATAATATTATTGTCAGTCATTTTGTTAACATAAGCCCTGTGCAGAGAATCACATGTTTGCTTGGTTGATGTTTTTAATTTTTATTTGTCCCATATGATGCCATTGGTTTGCTCCAGAATTTCCTATTGAATATGGCCCCATGTGCTTTACACATTTTTCTGCAATAGTGTACACAAATTGAAAGTGAAAACAAATTGTTTTTGCTTGTTTCCATCCTTGTCTTACCCATACAACTACAATCTATTTCAAAACACTTCTTAAGAGGCATCATTAAATCTCCTTTGTTCAAAACCTGTTTTCATGTCCTGTGTTGCTTAGCTGCACATTCCTGGGTCATCATCATCAAGTCATAATCAGAACTCTGAGTAACTGTGAAAAAATGAAAATTGCTAATTGGTGAGAAGTGACATGTAAAATCATGTTCAGGTTCTCACCAGAAGTTTTCACATAATTTCCGTCCATCCTGCTTTTTTTTCTTACTTAACCTCTGAGCCAAAAAAGTCATGCATTTATAATTTCAACTTTCTTTAGCATTGGGAGAATAAATAAAGGGGAATTATACTTTAATTTCCATTACATTACTAATTATCTTTAATAAGTCATAGGCTTATTTTTTTTAATTCTATAACTGTCAGTTCCCAAATAAATTGTATGTTTAAAACTGTAATTATTCTCATCTCTCTAACTGTGCTAAATAATTTTCTAAAAGTTTTATCTTACCTCATTGTTGTAAACAAAAGAATGCCTGTATTTTCCCCAGAAAAATAAATTAATGAGAAAAGGAAATAAGGCTGATAAACTAAGGAGAACTGTAGCAATTCTGTAGCAAGCATCTGCACAGTAGGAGATCAACAGATGCACAGATACTGGAACACAGGGGCAAGCCTTCATATAAGGAATATTCTTCTACTTATCTCTAGCCTTTAAATAACTGTATTTTCTCCAGTCATGTTTCATCAAGGTGTCTTTTTCTAGTGTATGCTACAGTTATAGTATCTGTGTATTTATTGCTTTGGCATGTTCCTTGATTATGATTCATCACTTCCGCCTCCCAGCCTTGACCAATAATACATAAACCTGGCTTGGAACCAGATTGTACATATCTATCAAAACTGTATCTCACTGTCTCTGGTTTGGACCTGAATTTGTCCTGTGGGTCAGCATCATATTAAAGTGCAGTGTTAAATTCAGAGTATAGTGCCATGAAATTATCTGGACTGATATTTTCTCAACTTAGAAAATATCCGCAGAAAATCATATTTTATATTAAAGAGCAAGGAACTAAGGTTAAAGCCAAATTTCTTACTCAAAAGTAGGGGTGGGAGAAAGGTCCTGTTGTGTTCCCATGAAAAAATCTACGAAAAACCACCTGGTTGTCCTCTTTTTCACAGGGAAATCCATTTTAAATTAAGTGATTAAAATCTTCTGCATTTTCATCCATTGGAAAACATTTTTTGTTATTTATTCAATGATTAGAAGGTTTTCACCCCTTTAATCACATGTTTTTCACCTTCTCTATAAAATGTGCTGTTTTCCAGGAAGTGAAACACAATCCAAGCAGCTATAGTGTGAGGGAGAGGTACTAGGTTGTTGTGCTGTGAGTTACTTTGCAAAATTGAGGCAGGTGAGGCTCATAGTGACTGCTATCACTATAAGCAAGTTTAATAACAATAAAAGGTGCAGCTGGAAAGACCATTATGCGTCCAGTGAGTCTGAGGAGGAAGAAGTGACCACGACCATCAATATGAAAGGGCCTGGATGCCCTGGTTCCCCAGACCCAATTATGGCCAGTCCCCTACATCACCCCCAGGAAATTTGGGGAAAATTGTCTCAAGGGAGGAAGAAGAGGGTAGTAATAGTGTGAGCAGGAAAGGTCAGCTACCTGTGCCTGCTGCCATTGCTTCCCCTGCTGCCAGTGCTGTGTATGATGCCAGTGCTGCATCTGCTATCAGTGCCGCACCTGTTGCTAATGTGTCTTGTAATTTTCAGGAGGTAGGGAGGAGGCAATGATGCCAAGTGTGACATCAGGGGACCCTAAGTCACACTTACTATCTCCAAGCAGTCCCGCCACTAGTTCTACTACTAAAAAGGTTCAGCAGCTTGTACAGAGTGTTAGGCGTGAAGGAGGGGGTGATCATATTACTAGTGAGGAGGAAGACTCAGGGGCTGAAATTGATGTGGTTGGTGTTAGTAGTAGTAACAATGACAATGAAGCAGCTGGTGGAACTAGCAATAGGGGAGTGATGGGGAAGTAATGCAGCGCAGTCAGACTAGCGGTCAAGGGAGCCCACATTCCCCTGAACCTGGGAGTCCCCTTTTCCCAGTCCCCATGGCAGTGTCCACATGGAACAGGATCCTGAAGAAGCCAGAACTAGTTGCTAGCAGCAATAATGCTGCCACCATCAGGAGTACATATCAGCTGCCTGTGTTGCTAGTACTGCCAGTCTGTATTCTTCAAGAAATGGGAAGTGTGACATTAGGGGAACCTCTGTCACATTTCTTATCAACTCCTCGAACCGGTGGGACATCTGAAGTTGAGCAGCAGCAGCAGCAAGGAGGGACTGGTGGTGGTGGTGGTTATGATTATGTTGGAGAAGATGGGCTGGATGAGATATTATTGGCCTTTTTAGCCCAAAGTGAGAAGGAATGGAAGACAGGGATGGGTATGGGCATCACCACCACCACCATCAGTAAGCTTTTGGAATTTGCTCTAATTCCTGCTGCTGCTGAGTTGCACGGGAAGCAGGATGCTGAGGAGAGGCTAGAGTGCCCAGACCACCATGGACACAGTGGGAATGGGGTCAAGTGATGTGGGACTAGGACAGGTTCCACTGGCCAGTAGCAGCAATAATCCTGATCCTAGTTGCAGTGCTGATTCTGAGGCAGTAGCAACAACAGCAGCAACATCATTCTCTGCCCCAGGCAGTGAAGGGGAATGTGAATGAGAACAAGAATGGGGCCATTCTTCTCCACCTTTCCCCTCCCCCTGAGTTACTGGGTATGGGACTATTTTTCTCTTGGGGCAGGCACAGTACAGTAATCAGCGATGGCACTGTGCACAATTTGTGACAAGTCAGTGAAAAGAGAAAAGGAGGGAACGCACCTTGGCATGGTTCAGTATTAAAAGGTTGCACGCAAAACAGCGTGCGACCACATGACACCTTAACTATGTCTCCATGATAAAAATGGTGACATGAGATTCTTGCACTGCATGACAGCTTGAGATTCTCATGTCGTGTACTGATGATCGCATACCTTGAATAATTAAAGTGCCGGTAGCCAGGAGCAGAGCTAATTTGACACTGACAATCTGAACAGCAGTGCAGTGCTTCTCAGTTTCACTTTCCTTATTTCTGCATTCAAACTGAACTGAAATGGAGCCAGGGCACTTCTTGGCCTTTCTTTTTGTGTGGACAGTGCAACTGAAAAGCTACTATTTGAACCAACTGTGACAAAATTATGCTGAAAGGCAAAGTTATTTTGTCAATGAGCTGAGACACGTTAATTTACAATAAGGAGCAAATTATGCCCCATTTCTTTGTTTGCATGAACAGGACTGGTTAAGAGGTGCGGATGTATGTGTAAAGCCAGTCTTTGGATCATGTAGAGCATCAGACAAAAGGATTGGCAGCCAAAGACAGAGAATATGGTGAAAGGAAGGCAGAACAGAGGTGATGTGACTTGTGGGGGCTCAACCACACTTGGCTGCAGCATGCTCCAACACACTTACTCGGAAGATCCGCTCCCGGCTCTTTAAAGGTATGTGACCATTTAGCAGGCGACATGAGAATCTCACACTGTCATGCAGTGCGAGATTTTCATGTCACCATTTTTATCATGGCGACATGGTTAATGTGTTAAATGGTCACACGCTCTTTTGAGTGTGACATTTTGAAAGGATACCCCTTGGCACAACCACCCTGAACACATACATGAAAAACAGACACCAGGGCATTTATGTGAAACATATTAAAGACAAACACCCATCAAAGAAATCAGGCACCACTGTTGCTGTACCATTTTTATCATGGCGACATGGTTAATGTGTTAAATGGTCACACGCTCTTTTGAGTGTGACATTTTGAAAGGATACCCCTTGGCACAACCACCCTGAACACATACATGAAAAACAGACACCAGGGCATTTATGTGAAACATATTAAAGACAAACACCCATCAAAGAAATCAGGCACCACTGTTGCTGTACCCCCTGACTCTCCCAAAAGGCAACAAGAGGCGAAGTAGAGATCAAAGAGGAGGAAAGACAGAGAAACCCAGCCAGAGACTGAAAGTTTGATGGTGAGCGAAACACCTGGCTCGCCATCATCTTCTTGCTCTAGGGTAACTACATCTTCTGGTGATCCACCTCATTCATCTTTACTAGGGATGAGCGAGCACCCCGATGCTCGGGTGCTCGGGTGCTCTGACCGAGCACCCCCTGATGCTCGAGTGCTCGGCCGAGCACCCGAGCCCCATTCAAATGAATGGGAGCACTCGAGCATTAAACCAGGCACCCCCTGCTCTGATGAGCGGAGGGTGCCTGGTCAATGTCCCCCTTCATCTCCGCTATGCCCCTCTTCCACAATGTCCCCCTTCATCTCCTATGCCATAGCGGAGATGAAGGGGGACATTGTGGAAGAGGGGCATAGCGGAGATGAAGGGGGACATTGTGGAAGAGGGGCATAGAGTCTATGCCCCTCTTCCACAATGTCCCCCTTCATCTCCGCTATGCCCCTCTTCCACAATGTCCCCCTTCATCTCCTCTATGGCATAGGAGATGAAGGGGGACATTGTGGAAAAGGGGCATAGCGGAGATGAAGGGGCACATTGTGGAAGACGGGCATAGCGGAGATGAAGGGGGACATTGTGGAAGAGGGGCATAGAGTCTATGCCCCTCTTCCACAATGTCCCCCTTCATCTCCGCAATGCCCCCTTCATCTCCGCAATGCCCCCGTACCTCCATTCCCTGGTGGTCCAGCGGAGCGTCTTCGGATCTGTGCCTCTTCCGGCACAGATCCTCTTCACCCGAACATGTCGGGCGAGCACATGGCGGTACTCGTACGAGTACCGCCATGTGCAGAGCAGAGCGATGCTCGAGCCGATCCGAGCATCGGCCGAGCACGCTCGCTCAACACTAATCTTTACCTCTCCCACCAGTTGTTAGCCATTCAGTAGATGTCAGGATGTGGCAGTTTGTGTCCACTGACACCACATGGCAGTGTGGTGGAGGATAATTGCGAGCAGGTCATAAAGAGGTATATGAAGAGATTCTAACCCTCAAAATAAGCTAACTGTTGGCAGGGATGATTCATCATTATTATTAAACAGTCTGCAAGCTGTCATGTGTCCTTAGAAGGGAGTGGACAAGGGGCATAGTGACAGCAGCAGTACTTGGTTTCTGTTGGGAAGATGTCATGTTGGGGACCCTAACCGTCATGGTGTCGTCATGGTGTTTGGTTACAGTTATGCCATGTGTTTGATGTGAGTCCAAATGTGTCCATTGTTCCCAGTCCTTCCCTTATTTATCACACACTGCACACACTGAAGCTGTGAGAGGCACAGTTCCTAACAACACACCCATGATTTTGATGGAGGGGCAGGTGGAGAAACATTATTGGTCAACTTCTTCTTTTGGAGGCTAGTTATGGTGATGCAATTGCTTCAGGCACATCACTGGAGTTAGTCATGTCAAGTGGAACCTTTATCATATAACACCCATTTTACTGCGGTTGTTGATCCCATTCCCTTCAAGTTGCTTAATCATCCTACTGTTTAAACAACTCA
This sequence comes from Rhinophrynus dorsalis, assembly GCA_037306005.1. Taxonomy (NCBI): domain Eukaryota; kingdom Metazoa; phylum Chordata; class Amphibia; order Anura; family Rhinophrynidae; genus Rhinophrynus; species Rhinophrynus dorsalis. The sequence goes on along the minus strand of CM074720.1, from coordinate 479,672,167 downwards.
GCAGTAGCAGCCAGAACAGCAGTCTCAAATTCTTCATTTGCATCGGGGACTTTGATAATGGTTAGTGGCCACTTGCCAACACAACATGACCTGCTAGCACTAGGCCAGTAGGGATTTTATTTCCTCAGGGCATGATTTAAAAAAAACAAAAAAACAGTGGACTACAAAAACAAAAAAAAAACAATTTTGGGGAGCCAAACAAGTGTAAGTCCTACAAATCAATGTTTCCTCAAGGCTTGGGCCTAACACAGGTCTAATTTCCTACAACTAATCAATGTTTTCTCAGGGCTTGTGCCTCAAGTTTAAGTCCTACAAACCACCCTCTACAAAATACTTTAACCCATCAAGTATGTCTGCCCCAGTTGCAGCTTATGTCAGGGTTTCCATGTCTCTGTCACGTTAAGTAACAATTTCTTATTTTATTTTTTTTTATTAACTGCCCCCGCAATACCAGTCAACAAACTCCACCCAAAAAAATTTCCCTATTCAACTGATTCTTTCCCCAGACTCTACCCACCAACACAGGCACTCTCCTCAGACCCCTTATATACAATGTCTTATGGGGGGGTTAATTATATTTATATATTTTTTATTAACTGCCCCCCAATTACAGTCAACAAAGCCTTAAAACATTCCCTGTTCAACTGATTGTTTCCCCACACTCCACCAACACAGGCACCCTCATACCCCTTTTAGTCTACACCTTTGGGAAATAAAATAACATTTGCTATGTATTTTGTGTAAATACAATGTTCCCATTGATTTCAATGGAATGAGCTATGCGAAAAAAACAGAAAAACAGCACTTTTCAAGGGAAATCATACTCCAAGTGAGAAGTACTAGTATTTGCTGATTTTCGTTTGAGGTGAAAATTTTTGCTTATACTTATTTAAGAGTACAAAAGCATGGAAATTCAGTGTTTCCATTTCTAGGACTTCAGCTCTCCTGCCCCCTTATACTTTGTTGATTAGATGGAAAATAACACAATAATTAGTAGCATTAAACAAAGCACATGGAGGGAGGTGAGTTAAAGTTCAAATAATTATAACCCTGGATTTATATGCTTTTATATGGGTTGACTGAGAAATATAATGCAGGTCATTTTGTTTGGTTGCTTGCCATTGATACACTTGATCAATCAAAAATCGATGTTTAAGCAATATTGTTTTATTAGAAATTTTTTGGGGCAGTTTTTTTTATAGATTATTTCAATACAGTTTTTCAGTTACAGTTTGAAAGAATTCATTGTTTTACAGTTTAAATTGACTGAAACACATATTGCACATATATTGTCCATTGCCTGCCTGAGAGCTGTTTGTTTTATTTTTTGAACATTAAAACTGTAATTAACTTTCACCTGACAAATTTAAGTTTTAATTGATTAAGTAAAGGGGAACAATCGTGTTTTACTAAGTTTGCAAATTTATTAAAAATTATGGGCTGTATTCTGCAGACCAAAATGGCTCGAATTAACCATACTGCTTGTCAGAAAATGAAAAAATGTGCTGACTGCTGAGCTAGGCCCAACCAGATTTTAGTCTCAGTCGCTAATTTAGCAGGGTTGAGTGTGTCAGCCACATAGATTGCTATGGTCTTCAAGTGGTTAATCAATACAATGTACACTTTATTCAATATGTATACAACACATACATTTGGTGTTTGCCCTCCTTTTGCTTGATTGCTATTTGTTTTATTTTATTAATTAGCTGACAGGTTGATAAAGCATGTTCTATGTACTTGATTATAGGGACAGGCAAAACAGTTCATCTCAAAAGCTAAATAGGCAAAAAATGGCACTTCCCACAGTGTAAGATTTTTTTTTCATGAAATTTTTGTCTATGCATTGAATTGAAATCATTGGTAAAACTAAATTTCTCCGCAATGCTGTGTGTATTCCTGCAGTGCTAGTATAAAATGATGTCAGCATCCTGCAGGTTGCCAGTCTGTGCTTGGGACTCAGGTGTAGGGATGGGTGAAAATATTTGCCTCCAACTGAAATCGTTCGAACAATGGCACTTTCTTCATGGCAAATAATTTCCTGCGAAAAGTGCAGTTTTCCACTTTTTACCACATTTTTTCGCCCATTGAAATCAAATTTTCTACAGCCGTATAAAAGGCTGTCAGGCTCTCACAGCATGACATTCAGAGTTTGTGAGAGGAGAGTGCAGCACCTTGTTTGAGCTAGAGAAGACAGAGAGGGGAATTGAAGTTTAGCTTAGGGAATCTTTTAGTAGGATATTTGTTCTGTGTAAGTGTGTATTAGGAGAGTCAGTGGGGGCACTCTGGGGAGAAGAAGGGAGGAAGAAGGTTGGCCCCAAATACTCCAAAATTCCATGTGAAAGACACAGGCAGCTAGGGACCTATTTGCTTGCTGATCTTGTTGTTATTGTCTCTGTGTTGGGTGGGGAAGTCTGGGGAAAGAAGTTGTTGATTTTGTTTTTCAGTTATCTTTTTTTTGGACAGACTGTGATAAGACAACAGGGTGGACAACTTAAAAAATATATAAAAAATAAATAAAGAAATAAATAAAAAAGAATAAAGAACTAAATATATTAGGTGACAGTGACAGACAGCTGACTGGGCTTAGGCAAGGCTCATACAGCTCCATCAGTTGTGTTGTGTTCCATACAGTAAAAAAACACAGTATAGTTGCTTAATGCCTAGCAAACGCACAAGGGGAAGGGGGAGGGGTGGAGCAGTGCAGTGACCTGAAAGTAAAGTAGTAGTTCAAAAACTGACTGCAGCAATGGTTGCTGCAGTGTGTGCAATCAATGATGATGATCCCTCTAATCCAAGTGAGTATGCAGTTTGTCAAGGTCCCAGCAAAACTAGTTCCAGCACCACCAGTGCCAGTAGAAATAAAGAACCATATAAGAAGAACACTGTAACAACATTAACTATAATAAGAAAGCCCATATAACATATCCTACACATACGTTATATGGGCTTTAGTGAAAATGCCAGCAATTGTCACCTGCACTGATTACCTATCCTATTGAATAGATGAACAATGCTGGGGGTGGGGTATCAGGAGGGGTCCTGATGCCCGTTTTGAGGTCTGAACTTTTTTTTTAAGTAAAATGCAACACATAACATTTATTACACATATACAGACAAGGTATGCAGCCGCATACATTGCCTATTAACCTTTTGAATACCAGAGGTGTAGCAAACTCGTTGAAATGCATTGCTACCTCTCTGATACCCAAAGGGTTAATCATGCAATACATATTCAACATGGCATTTTGAATAAAAATGGAGAATAAACAATCTCGATTGTGAGCAATATTTGTCGAATTAAAATGGAGAAAGAAGGTCATGGGATCACTATATGTCGAATTTCAAAGGGGGGTTAAGATGTTGAAGGGGGCACTATATGTTGGATTTCTGTAATGTGGGGACCACATCTAATGCCTAACTTGATCTTTCTATCATCAAATGTATGAAATGTATATTTCCTTGGACTTTGACATTTTCTGTGTTTTTTTAAGCGGTAGTTTAAGGCATAATTGAATAGAATCAGACAGTGTCATTTTTGTTAGTACGTAGAACAGTGCTGTCTACACCAGATTTGTTTTACCATGGTTCTACAATAGAATACCGGTAAAACACATGTTTACAAAATACACGTTGCTTGTTTTTACTGTAATGCCAGTTTTGGCACGGGTAATAGCATCAAGCCCCAGATCCCTGTTTACACTTAGAGAAAAATTTTGGAGTGAAATAACACTTAGCTGAAGAGGCAGAATTAAGAAGCTGTACAGGTCAATGTGTTATAACATTTCCAGATGAACAACAATAGCATGTTTATATATAAGTGCTAATATCATAGCAGTAAGCTAATAGAATGCATTGTTCTTTCAAAAAACTGTTTTATTTAATATGCCCATTAGTATTTTGTTAGTACAATATTCTATAAAACTAAATATAAGCTGAAATTGTGTGAAGTTATTATAAGCTTGATTACTCACTTATAGACGGAGAGTAAATATGCGTGATTATTGAAACAAATTGATATTAGAGAGGATTCCAATGCATTGCATAGCAATGCATTGGAGACCTCTCTACCATAGTAACATAGCAGATAAGGCTGAAAAAAGACATGCATCCATCAAGTCCAGCCCATGCCAAAAACACCCCTGTTGATCCAGAGGAAGGCAAAAAAAAAGCCCTCTGGAGCCATTTCTAATCTAGTCCCAAGTGTGTGTGTGTGTGTGTGTGGGGGGAGAATTATTCCTTCCTTACTCCAACTGGTAGTCAAATAGTTCCCCAGATCAATATCCTATTTGCTTTGAAGCCATCTGTCATAATTATCAATATTGTTCTGTGCTAGATAGGCATCCATTGCTTTTTTGAATGCAGTTGCATTATCTGCAAGCACAACATCCCGAGGCAAAGAATTCCATAGCCTTACCACCCTTACTGTAAAGAATCCCTGCCTTTGTTTTAGTCGAAAGCACCTTTCCTCTATTCGTAATGGATGACCTCTTGTTCTTAGCTCAGCTCTTTGCATAAATAATTCATTGGATAGTTCTTTGTATTGACCTTGAATGTATTTGTAAATGGTAATCATATCACCCTCTTCTCTAATGTAAACAAACCCAGTTTGGCTAGTCTCTATTTGTAACTCAGATCCTCCAATCCCTTTATCAGTTTTGTTGCAAATCTCTGCACCTCTGCACTACAAAACTGTACTCCATATTCTAGATGAGGCCTAACCAAGGATTTATACAGAAGTAGGATAATATTAGAATCCTTTGCTTCTACACCTCTTTTTATGCAGGCTAGTACTCTATTTGCTCTTGCAGCAGCTGAGTGACTCTGCACACTGCTGTGAAGTCTATTGTCTATCAGTACTCCTAAATCTTTCTCTAATGAGGATTTCTCAAGTTGTTTGCCATTTAGAGTATATGTAGCAAGTTTGTTTCTATAGCCCAAATGCATAACCTTACATTTATCTACATTAAATTACATCTGCCACTTTTCTGCCCATTCACTTAGTTTATCTAAATCCTTCTGTAGGGAAAAAACATCCAGCTCTGTATGTATTTCCTTACATAGCTTTGTGTCATCAGTAAAGATTGAGATGCTACTTTCAATTCCCACTTCTAGATCATTAATAAATTAAAAAGCATTGGTCCCAGGACTGAATCCTGCGACACCCCACTTATAACCTTAGACCAATCTGAAAAAGTTCCATTTACAACAACTCCATCTATCATTTAACCAGTTCTCAATCCATGCACAGATAACACCGCCCAAACCGAAGCCTTTTAATTTATGCAGTAACCTGTTGTGAGGCACTGTATCAAAGGCTTTTGCAAAATCCAAGTATACTACATCAACAGCAATTCCCCTGTCCAAATTACTACTCACTCTTTCATAAAATACAAGTAAATTAGTCTGACATGATCTGTTATTAATGAAACCAGGCTGATTCCTACTAATGATATTGTTTGTCTTCACATAGTTATGAATACTGTCAGTTAATAACCCTTCTAGTATCTTACCCACTATGGAAGTCAAGCTCACAGGTCTATAATTTCCTGGTTTGGATCTTGCTCCCTTCTTAAACAATGGAACTACATCAGCTTTCCTCCAATCACAGGGCACTATGCCTGATAAAAGTGAATCAATAAATATTAAGTATAATGGTTTTGCTATTACTGAACTAAGTTCCTTAAGTACTCTTGGGTGTATACCGTCTGGTCCAGGTGCTTTATTCACTATAACCCTTTCCAGTCTCTTTTGGACCTTGTCCTCAGTAAGCCATGTAGATGTTAGAGGGAATTTCGTGGTTTTGTCTGTTTGCCCATAGCTTGTCATTGCTGCTTCCTTTGTATATACTGAAGCAAAGAATGTACTTAGGGTGTCAGCCATAGCTGTATCCTCAATAATCAATTCACCTGTCTCAGTCCTAAGAGGACCAATATCAACCTTATCTTTTTTTGTTATTAATATACTTGTAGAATTGTTTAGGGTTTTTCTTGCTCTCATTTGCAATGTTTCTCTCATTTTCTATTTTAGCTAGCTTAATTGCTCGTTTGCAGATTTTATTACATTCTTTATATTTTTTCAATGATGCATCTGACCCATTTGACTTAAACACTTTAAAAGCCTGTTTTTTATTTCTCATCACCCTGCTAACCAGATTATTAAGCCACACTGGTTTTGCTTTATTTCTCTTGTGCTTATTCCCCAATGGTATATATTGACGTGTATATTTGCCCAAGAGCATTTTAAATACATTCCATGATTCTTGTGCATTTTTATGTTTGAAAATTACATCCCACTGGATATTCTTTAACACTTCTTTTAACTTTGTAAAATTAGCCTTTTTGAAATTGAATGTTTTGGTTAAACCCTTGCTATTGGGTTTCTTATAACAAACTTCAAAGGATACCATATTGTGGTCAGTGCTGCCCAAATGTTCCTTTACTTGCACATTGTTTATCATGTCAGAATCGTTTGAGAGCACTAGATCAAGAAAGGCCTCTTTTCTAGTTGGCTCCTCTACTAGTTGGGATATAAAATTATCATTTATCATACTTAGAAATATATTTCCCTTTGTTGTGCCGGAAGTCATATTGCTCCAGTCAGTTTCAGGATAGTTGAAATCTCCCATTATAATTACCTTTGCTGACCTAGCAGCCTTTTCCATTTGCAGTAAAAGTTGGGCTTCCTCCAACTCCCCAACATTAGGTGGCTTGTAGCAAATCCCCACCAATATCTTTTTATTATGTGTGCCCCCAATGTGTATTTCAACCCACAAGGCCTCTACCTTTTCATTGGACCCTTCATTTATATGTTCCCTTAAACTAGGTTTTAAGGCCCGCTTTACATATAGGCATACCCCTCCTCCCCTTTTATTAACCCTGTCCCTCCTAAAAAGTGAATAACCCTCTAGATTGACTGCCAAGTCATACATATCATCTAACCAGGTTTCAGACACTCCTTTCAGATCATACTGTTCATGTACTGCAATCATTTCTAGTTCCCCATCTAACCAGCCAGACTGCGAGCATGTGCATGCATACCATCAAAAGGGTTAAGATGGCTCACAGTTTGATGGTTTGCATAACCAGCATAGAACAATTATGTATTTGAATAACAGCCATAAGGAAGAATGAATCCTTTCTGATAGGGGACTTTGCATCAGTCAGCAGATATAAGAGATAAATAAAGCCCTTTCCCAAAATATGTGTGCATATGTATGTTCTATAAATAAAATTTATATGTGGGTAAGTATTTAAAGTTATTACACAAAATAGTATATCAGATTGCAAATCAGACTCCAAGTGCTTTTTTTAGCTGTACATTCTAACAGATTAAAATATAAAATGTATTCAGAAAATAAATCTTGATGACGTGATGTTGCTGTAATTATAACACTTTATACGTATTATTATCCATATGAAAGCTTTCACTCATTTGTGTTACTATAATTAGTGAATAGAAATAGCCTAAACTTTCTGTTCAACCATTGTTCAACATTTTTAGCCAAACAATATCTAAATATTCTTTGTACAATAATAATAATACCTTTGTACAATAATACCAGAGTGTGCTCTCGAAAATAAAACAGACAGCACAGCAAATTTAAGTGGGTTTTGTTCAAATATCCAAGGATTCTATTTTGAGATATACTGAAAAATATTAAGAAAAGACTTAATAAAAGTATTCTAAATTGTATATTTACTTTTTGTATCTGGGATTGATATGAGAAAACAACAAAGTTTATATTATCTTTCCTGGAAGCTGAAGGGCATAAGTACTTTAACCCCTTAAGGACCGGCCGTGCATGCACACGGCAGTCACTTAAGGACCACAGATCATTTTTTTTAAATCTGATTCCGGACTCCCCGAACAGCGTGCAGCCACACGGGGAGCCCCGAATTCCATGACTGTCCTGGTACGTCATTGGTCCTTCAAGCAAATCCAGCCATGACATACCAGGACCGTCAAGGGTCCTTAAGGGGTTAAAGTATTTCCCAAAAAAAGAAAACCCTGCAGTACTAGTACACCTAGGTATCCCCAAAACCCAATGGAGCAGTAGGGAAAAGGACAAGCAATAGTAAAGAACACCTATAAAACATAACTTCTATTATGTATAGTAAAAACATGTGCCGGGGCTCTATCTGGTTTACCACTTAATATATAAAAATATACTTACCAGGGCTATATCCGGCTTGTCACTTCACATCACTGAGATAAAATCTTAACTGCCTTAACATAGACCACTAAAGTAAACTGATGTGATCTCATCACAAAGAATTAGATGTACATAGATCCCTTATAGTGGAGGAGCATAGACTGCCCTGCCAAAAAAATTAATTGGTGTTAATAACAGTTGCCAATAGCGGTATAAACAAATGAAAGATGTCACTCCTAATATGTGCACCTGTTACTTGTAGCAAACAAGACACCAGGGTGCAATCACAATCAGAGGACTCGTAGGCTAAATCGGAAAAGTCTCACAGTTTGAGCTAAAATTTATGTATCACAAGCCCAAAACTAATATATGAATGAGCTCCCTAAAGATACCAGGGCATATATCGGCTTGCCAAAATGAAATTAACCCTAACAAGCTTATGTGCGGACACCTCACGGCTAGAAGTGCAGTGGCATATACAGGCTTGCCAGAATTAATTACTGAAAAGAACAGAACAAGTTGCACACCTAACAGTTGTCAATAGCGGTATACACATATGAGCAATTCACTCCTAGTATGTGCACCTGATACTTGTAGCAAACAAGAAACCTATAGTGATGGGTGAAAATTTTTGCCTCAAACTGAAATCAGCAAATATAATGGCACTTCCCACTTGGTGAATAATTTCCTGTGAAAAGTACAGATTTTCTGATCTTTTTCGCCTAGCTCATTCCAACAGCACTGGTTGCAACAGGAGCAGCACATCTTACAGCAGGCACAGAATTAGTGGCAGCAGGTTCAGCACTGGTAGCAGGCACAGAACTGGTTGCAACAGGGGCAGCATGTCTGACAGCAGGGGTAGCAATGGTGGCAGCAGGAGCAGCATGTCTAGCAGTAGGAGCAGGCACCTGACCTGTCCTGCTCTCACTAGTACTACCCTTTTTTCCCTCCCTTCCCCAAAATCCCTAGGGGTGATTTAGGGGGACTGCAGAACATTGATTCAGTAGTGCTCACTTCCTCCTCAGACTCTGTGGACACATAAGGGTCCTTCCAATTCCTCCTTTTAATATTTTTAAACCTGCTTATTGTGATAGCAGTCACTATGAGCATCTCCTGCCTCAAAGGATCACATCAGAATAGCACAGCACATCTAACTCGCTCTGTAGCTGCTTCTTTTGTGTTTGACGTCCCCAAATACTTCACGTTTTTATAGAGAAAAGGCGAAAACCATGTAAATCAATGGGCAGAAACTTTCTAGCAATTGAAAAAATGGCGAACTATTTTGGCCAATGGGTGAAAAATGTGAAAATTTTAATCGCTAGTTTTAAAGCAGATTTTCCCACTAAAAAACAGACAATAATGTGGTTTTCAAGGGATTTCTCTCTGGAATACTGCAAGAGATTTCGCCCAGCCCTAGACACCATGGTGCAGTCGCAATCAGGGGAATCATAGGCTAAACCAGAAAAGTCTCACAGTATTCAGGTATATGCCCCGGTATTTTTAGGGAACTTATTCATCAATTAGCCTTGGGCTTGTTATATATAACTTTTAGCTGATTAAAGCTGAACAGGTGTCCCTTTATACTGTGAGACTTTTCCGATTTAGCCTACGAGTCCTCTGATTGCGATTGCACCGTGGTGACTTGTTTGCAAGTATCAGGTGCACATACTAGGAGTGCCTCATTCATTTGTTTATACCGCTATTGGCAACTGTTATTAAAACAAATTAATTTTCTTGGTAGGCCGGTCTATGCCTCGCCACTATTAGGAATCTATATCTAACTCTAGGCGATGAGATTAGTTGCAGTTTTTTTGTACATTTGTGATGTTCAATAATTGAATTCTGCAACACTTTGATTAAATTGGATCACTGATAGTGCCCCGACCTAGCCTAGATTGAAATGAATGGTGTTATAACAACCAAGTTTACTTTAGTGGTCTATGTGGAGGCAGTTAGGATTTTATCTCAGTGATATGAAGTGGCAAGCCTGATATAGCCCTGGTAATTATAATTTTATATATTAAGTAGCAAACAGGATACAGCCCTGGCACATGTTTTTACTAGACATAATAAAAGTTATGTTTTATAAGTGTTCTTTACTATTGCTTGTCCTTTTCCCTACTGCTCCATTGGGTTTTGGGGATACTTAGGTGTGCTAGTGCTGCAGGGTTTTCTTTTTTTTTTTTTTTTTTGGTTCTACTTTGCAATTTCCCCTGTAGCACCATATTATGCCGCTTCTCCTTTATTAGGGTGATTTAGGTGGTCCTGCCTTTCTTGAGTATGCACAGTATTCTTTCGCGTGCCATAACTACTTATAGATAGGTGTGGGCTAAAAGAGAGACAAATTTACTGCATAAATTTTTGTGAAAAACTGATGATTTTTTGTTTTTTTTGTGAAAGTTTTCTTCTTTTCTCCAGTGCAAAATTTTCCTTCTTTTCGCCAATTCTAACAATTTTTTCACCTATGTTTCCTATGCTGCAACATTTCCCAGCCAAATATTACTTTTGAGAGCTGTAGGGGAGAAATAAGTAGCCGAAAGTCAAAGTTGGGAGTCCTACACCCACATATACCTTGAAAAATGTGTTAGCATGTAGAGTGCATTTGTCCATAACACTAATTTCCTGCTTAGGTGACTCTGGCACATATTCATGATGATGTCAAGTAAAAAAAAAAAAGCACAACCTACAATGTGGCAGATGGGTATTGTAGAGGTGGCGGACTGGCATGGTGTGATTGATGTGTGTATGTACATATAGATTCCTACAGCAGTGTTCAACCATTATCATGTTTATGTCATAAGTAAGCTATCTTTCTTCTCAGATTACCGATACACTTCACTTATAGATCATAGCATTTGTACAAAGTGTGGTAGATGATAGCAAGTTGTAACCCTTCTTCACAGCCATCCTCCTCATCTATGCTGCTGTTAATGAATTTGGTCTGGCTTTCTCTGTCATAGCTTCTGGATCTTGAGTGACGTATCACCATACTAATGACTTCATGGACTGAGGGATTCCTGAGGTGCTGCTGCTACTACTGGGGTTAGACGTTGATGCAATTCTACTGCTACTAATAAGTGTCAAAGACGCAGAATTTCCAGCAGCAGAGGCACTTATCATAGCTAAGGTTGTAGATGTTAATAACCTGTGTTGCTGTTGTTTTTGCTGCTGGTTACTCAACACAAGTGTGTGTGGATCAGTGGGACTTGGACTTGGAGGTGGCGATGATGCTGACGATGACTGGCAGGATGACTGTGTACTTTCTGCCATCTTTGCTTATCCAAGGTCAATGGTTTTCTCAAACAGTTTATAGACAGGCACAGTGCTCCTTTTCAGTGGTGGAAGATTGAGCCTGTGTCTTTCTACTAACTTTCTGGCTATGTCATCATCTCTGCCACTGTCAACTCCATCTGTTTTTGAAGAAGAGGAGGATGTTGGAGTGATATACTCTAGATCTCATCATCATCAGTCATTGTTATTTCATCAGAACCACCTGCCACTTCTTGCCCACTAACCTTATATTCCTCTAAGCTTTTAGAGGTGTCAAACAATGTCTTTTTTACTTTTACAGTTTGCTACTACTTTGAGGACAGGTATTTTGGTGCTTGTTTGTCTAACTGTTAGATGCAGAAGTTGGTTCAGCTGCTACACCTTCCTCCGTTATGCCATCATCAACCCTAGAATGTGACTAGTTGTCATCTTAAGGGTTCTTCTTATATTTTTTTAATAGTACTGGTGTTGGTGGTAGTGGTGGTGGTGGTTGTGATGAAACTTTTGTTGGGACCTTGACTAACTGCATCTACCCTGGGAGGAGAGGAATCATCATAATTTATTGCACACGCTGCACCAACCACTTCTACTGTCAGTTTTTGAACCGCCACTTTACTCCCACTTCCCTGCACTGCTCCATCTTTCCATCTCCCCTGCCCCTTATGCATTTGCTTTATAGTACATAACATCTATGTGTGGTTTTTACTCTCTACAGTACACAACTGATGGAGTGTGATATCTTGCCTTCGCCCTCAACAAAATTCTCAATGTCGTCTGCTGTCTATCAAGTCTGCTTAAGTCAAACAGTTTATGTCAGCCAGACTCCCAGTCCGCTGTCTGTCACCTAATTTATTTATTTATTTATGTTTTTATTTTTTGTTAATTATTTTTGTGATTATTTATTTATTTATTAATTTATTTTATAAGTTGTCCACCCTATGTTATCATAGTCTGACCAAAAAAAAATATTAAAAAAAAATCAACAGACAATAAAAGCAGGATCAGCATGTTTTGCTACCTGTGTCTTGCAAGGTAGTCACAGTGAACTTTGGGGTATTGGGGTCAACCTCTTTTCTCCCTTCTTCTCCCCCAGAGTGACCCCAGACTCCCCTAATACAGAGAACAAATATCCAACCTAAAAGACTCCCTACACTGAGCTTCTTTTCCTCTTTATTTGCCTATGTTATCTAGCTCAATACATGTTGCATTCTCCTCTCACAAACACAGAATTGCATGCTTTGAAAGCCTGACACTCTTTTAGATGCCTGAAGAAAAAGTAGAGATAACTTTTATGTGGTTTGATATCAATGCAATGAGCTAAGTGAAAAAAGCAGGAAAATGACACTTTTTTTTCATCGATTTTGGTTTGAGGCAAAAATTTCACCCATTCCTATTTATACAGTACAACTAATACTTAACTTTCTTAGTCTGGATATAGTTTATTTAAAATGGTGTCCCTGTTCCTTTTGGGGATTTGCACAAAAAGTATGTTTTTCACCAGAAAAGTAATAATTCATGAACATGTGTAGACCCATCTTTGTATTATGCCTTACCCCCTCTCCCTGTTTCTCTGCCTCATCTTGCAGCTTTAGCCTTTTTTTCTATGTCCTTGCCGGGCTCCTCTGCGCATGCACACTCTTCCGGCTCCCTGGGCCTTCTTGCATGCGCACTGCCGGCGGACCGCTCTGACCTTGCTCCTCTCTATGGTCCAGCCAGAATCCATGCCTCATTCCCACCTCCTCTTCTGGTCTTGGGCTTTTTAAGCCCCAGCTTTACTCTTTCAGATGCGTTGTTATAGCGTCTTATCCATGCCTAAGTTGCTGTTCCTGTTTATATTGGTTACAGCCTGTGTATGACCCATACTCCTCTGACCCTGCATTTTCCTGCTCCTGTGTAAACCAGCCTGTGTATGACCCGGACCTCCTCTGACCCTGAATTTGCCTGCTCCTGTGTAGACCAGCCTGTGTATGACCTGGACCTCCATTGACCTTGCTCCAGCCTGCTCCAGTGATTGTAACCTGTTGTTCCAGCCGCGGGGACCTCCCAAAACCTGCAATCCTGACAAGAAAGAAGAGTGAGTACCTCTGTCCTTGTTTGGAGTATTTTTCTGTTCTCCCTGTGGATTACTTAGTATAACGTGTCTCGGTAGGGGTTACTCGGGTTGCCCAGCAGCTTCTCTGCTGGAGATCACATCATCTGGCTTCGCGGCCAGCACCTTTAGGTGGCTCAACTGCAGCACAGCCCCATCCCTGGCAACCCCCACTCCCTAGCACCATTCCCAAGCCTCACACCACAGCTCCTAGCTCAGTAATCCCTTATTGGAGGAGTCTCCTGTTCCTCCACCTAGGTACTCCTGCTCTTCTTGTCCTTTCATTCGCAGGAGCCTTATACTTTGCCTCTCGCAGTTCCTCAATGAATGCACAGTAAGCTTGATCGATATATGAAACAGTTAAAAAAAATAAACATAACCCTCAGGTAGCTGAGGGAAAATGAACACCACATTTATTTGTCACTGTTATCCTCTTCTCTGGAGTTTCTTTCTCTCTTTTGTCTCCTTGTTTGCTCTGGTTCTGTTTTTGGTGTCTGCTGGATGCCTTTATGAGCCTCAGTCTAGTTCAGACAGGCACACAACCTTAGCATTCAGTTTCATGTGAATGAGATTGTTTGTCAGTTCCTGTTCCTTGACTCCCTTTACCATGAAGGGGACGAGCCGGGTAGAATCCGAGACAGCACTGTTATGAGCAAACTCCGCCCAAGGTAGCAGGTCCGACCAATTATTCTGATGGTCTGACATGTAACACCGCAGGAATTGCTCCAAAGCTTGATTAGCCCTTTCCGTGGCCCCATTTGACTGCGGGTGATAGGCCGAGGAGAAGGAGAGTTGGATACCTAGTTGTGCACAAAATGTCCTCCAGAATCTCTAGACAAACTGGCTACCCCGGTCAGAAACTATGACTTTGGGAACCCAGTGTAGCCGATAGACCTCTTTGACAAAGACCTTAGCCAACTCTTTAGCAGATGGAAGTTTTTTGAAAGGTATGCAATGAATCATCTTAGAAAATTGGTCAACAACCATGAGGATAACTGTGTTACCGTTAGACAAAAGGAGGTCGACTATGAAGTCCATGTATCACAGTGCCTGTGATCCTCCTGTCACTCTCATTTGTGGTACACTCTGATTCTCTGAGTTGGTTTGGCCCGCCCCTGGTGACCTTTTTATGCCTGGCCATGACACCTGTCAGATGCCCTTTCGTGGTGTTTCTGAGCCAGTTTTGCTGTTGCTGTGTTCCTGTGTTCCAGATTCCTGTGTACCGATTTGGCCTGTCCTGACTACGCTCCAGTGTTCCTGATCTGCTTGTCTGCGAACCACCTCCGTTACCTGACCCGGCTTGGCTGACGTTCCTGCTCGTGTTTGACCCGGCTTGTCTGAGAACCTCCTACGTGTTACGACCCGGCCTGGCTGACTTCCTGCTCCGTGATCAACTACGGGCCTGCTCCAGCAACCCGCTTGCTCCTGTTGTCACCGCTGCGACATTCTTACTCCTGCTGTCGCTGTTTGCCCAGCTGCAGAGTGACCACTTCACCCTTATGTTGCCTCAGTCCAGTGCAGAGTTCCGTGCTGATTTGCAGAGCTGTGCTTCCTTCACTGAGCCTCCGTACGCTTGCAGAGCTACTACACCCTACTGAGCCTTTTGTTGTTAAACGTGCATTTTAGCCCTTGCAGTGCTGCCTCGCTCTTGCAGAGCCTTCATTCCCCAGTATAGAGCCTTAACCCATTGTACTACGTCTGCTGAGTTGGCCGCTTGTGTGGACGGCGACTCATACGATACAACTGCAGAGTAGTCACGATATGTCGGCCCGGTAGGGTGCCATTGGCTCTTGGTCTTACGTTGGTTTACCAGTGGACTCCGTTGTGGCTTTTGGCTCAGTGTTGGAGCAAAGGGTAGGCTCAAAGCTCTGGCAGGTTCCCGTTGGTATAAGCCCATGGGGGCTATTGGCTCAACTACCGCTAGCTGTTGGTCTCTGGTTATACGCCAGTGGGGGCTATTGGCTCAACTACCACTAGCTGTTGGTCTCCGGTTACACGCCCGTGGGGGCTATTTGCCAGCTCTTGCATTTCAGGCTATATTGAGATTACGCCCGTGGGGGCTACTGACTCTCGCACTTGCAGAATCAGTTGTCTCATTGGGTACGCCCGCGGGGGCTATTTTGGGTCACTGTTCTGTGGAATCTACCAATGGTCACGGATTGCCTAACAGCATTATTATCTTAAGAACTCTGTGTTGGCTACATCTACACAGTACCTCCTATCACCACCTTGGGCGTACCAAACCCCACAGCTGAGTTGGACTGATTTTTGCATTTAACCCATTTGTGTCTATATTGCCATTATCTGTTCTGAGATAGTGTGTATTACCCTGATTCTGTACATTGGGCCTGTGGGGTATATCTGTCAATACAGTCCTATTATTTCTGTTGCCTGCAGATGGCGATCGTTTGCATTATTTCTTATGTAATAAAATTGTGTTTGATTTTACCAACTGGTCTGAGTGTCTTAAAAACCGTTACACCATGACAAGGTGTGACCATGGCTTCTCCCTATTGGGTATGGGTTGGAGAAGGTCCACTGGAAGGTGACAGGGTGATTTGGTCTGTACACAGACTTGACAGGCAGCAACAAAGGCAGCAATATCTTTGTTAAGTTCTGGACACCAGAATAGACAGGAAACCGACCAGAGAAGCTGGTTCTTTCCGGGATGACCTGCTGATTTAGTATTATGGTAGGTGGAAAGCATCTTGGTACAGAGGTTAATAGGTACAAAACAGCGCCTGGAGGGAGTCTCAGCAGGTGCATCTACTTGGACAGCCCGTATTCTCTTCCCAAGGGGAGATGTTAGCGAAATAAGGCTAGCAGAGGCTCATAGTGTGGCTATCACTATGAGCACCTGTATTTAAAAAAAGGAGGAGCTAGCAGGACCAGGATGTGTTTATTAACTCAGACAAGGAGGAAGTCACCATCACCAGCACTGCATTCCCCAGACCCAATGATTTCCAATCCCTCAACATCTTTACTTGGCATCTGGGGGAAAAGTATGACAAAGGCAAAGGAAGGATCAGGTAGCAGCATGAGCAGCACGGGTCAGCTGCCTGTGCCTGCTGCTACTGCTGGCTGTGTGCCTTTTCATTCTGAGTAAGAGGAGGAGGTGATGATGGCAAGTGTGACAGCAGGGGACCCTAAGTCACACTTGTCATTCCCAAGCAGTTCCACTACTACACAGTAGCTAGAGACTGGTGGGGTGGGGGTGGTGAAAAGTGCTGGGACTAGTTATATGGACTCTAATGCTGATGTGGAAGGGAAAGAGACCCTAATGCTGAGGCAGAAGGGAAAGTGAGCAGGCAGACTAGAGGTCAGTGGAGCCCACATATTCCTGATCCTGTGAGTCCCATTCCTCTGGGATTATCCCTTTGGGAATGATACTAAAGAAGGCATAACCAGCTAGTATGAGCAGCAGCACACATCAGCTGCCTGTGCCTGTTGCTAGTACTGCCAGTGTGCCTTCTTATTCTGAAGATATAGCAAGTATGAAAGTAGTGGATACTCTATCACATTTGTCATTACCAACCAGCCCCACTCCCAAACAGCAGCAGCAAGAGATCCCGATGAGAATGAGGGTGAGGAAGAAACATCCTGGATGGGTAGGCTCAATATTATAAAATATTATATCTTACCAAAATGGACTTACCTGTTTCAAAATTTTCCTTTAACAGTTCTAGATGTCTGGTTAAATTTTGTCCAATCTTTCTTTATAAGGTTTATTTGGAGAGGAAATAAGCCAAGGATCCCACTTAAGATACTTTCAAAAAAAATTTAAGAAGGGGGCATTAGACTACTACTAATAAAAAATATTATGAAGCCAATATAATCTGGCATATATATGTGATGCAAATACATGGATTTCAAGAGGAATGGTTGTTTAAAATCGTAGATCAAATATTGAAAAAAAGGGGGCCTGGCCTTTTTACCCTGGATATTTAAAAAGTAAATGGGTGCTATAGAATAAGGGATAACTATATACTGGACAGCATCCTGCCAGCGTGGACAAAAATAAAAAAGAAAATGGGACTGTTAAATAAGATTTTATAAATATAAATATTTTTGAGTATAATATAGAAGATTTACATATAAGTAAATGGCTGGAGGTGGGGATCATTAAAGTGGCTGATTTGATGAATAGGCATAAATTTAAAGCTTTTTCACAAATACGTGAGGAATTTAAACTCCCATGTTCTGAAATGTTCTCCTATTTGAGTGTTAAATATACTTTACAGAAGAACATGTTTAAGGAAGGGCAGGATATAGGTCAAGCTCTGGGCAAAATATTCAATGGACAATATAGTCCACGGGTTAAGTGGAAGAGTCTGGTTATAAATAGATGGGAAATGGATTTGTGAATAGAGATTGTACAAGAGGAATGGAAAAAAAAAACATGAAAAATATCAGTCGAAGGATACATGGACCTAGATGCACTAAAGGTCGAAGACGGCTACAAATGTCGATGTTCTGTTGGAGCAGTGTTGTAGGCACATCCTCAGTATTCACAAAGTGTCTACGACATAACTTCACCAGAACTCCGACAAAAATATACCCACATCGACATCAATCCAACATGCCTTCACCATGTCTACGAATTTTTATTCTTTGAATCAACAATTGCTTATTTCCATATGGAAATGAAGCATAATCAGATACATTCGTATGCAAGGGGGTGTGTTGATATTATAATTCAACACTTCGATTCATTCAGTAGACTCTGATAGCAGCCTCTGCGTCAGAGTTCACAGTCTCTACTTTACCTGCCTCAGGCTGTCGTAGCTGGGAGAACTAGAGCTGGGAGAACCCAGCAGGTAGGGGAACACAGAGAAGGCTTTCAGCACCATGGACAGCACTGAATGCCATAGGGATGTGCATTGCTCACCTCTGTGGCATTCGAAGGGTTACAATAAACAGAAATAGTACACCAAGCACTACACAATGCCCCCCCTTCAACAACCCCCCTTAGTATGTTGACATGACATACTAACTCCATGTCACGGAGTGACTTGGAATAATGACACTGAGAAGTACAGATACAGTAAAATAATAACTTTATTGA
Organism: Rhinophrynus dorsalis; assembly: GCA_037306005.1. Lineage (NCBI taxonomy): Eukaryota > Metazoa > Chordata > Amphibia > Anura > Rhinophrynidae > Rhinophrynus > Rhinophrynus dorsalis. The sequence goes on along the minus strand of CM074720.1, from coordinate 479,653,591 downwards.
GAATCAGCATAAAATAAAATAAGATAGCATTTCCCCAACCCTCACAGGACCAGGTGTAAGGACAGTGCCTGAGCAGTTCCCCAACCCTCGCTAGCCAGGTATGGAGACAGTGCAGGCTCACCTGACTGTAAGGAGGCAAACACCACTGTGACTGAATATATGTATAAATGCTAGTAGCAAGGAAGGTAGCAGCTGCTAGTGCAGGAGCAGCTGTGAAGCCCCTGTGAACAGAGGGAAAGTGCCCTAGAACGCTAGGGTGGTTCAGCTCAGAGACGGAAGTCCCTAGAACACTAGGGTAAACCAACAGGCAGTGGTGACATAGAATCCCTAGAACGCTAAGGTAACAGAGCAGGTAGTGGTGACTGAAAATCCCTAGAACACTAGGGTAACCAACAGGCAATTGTGACTGTGAATCCCTAGAATGCTAGGGTAAACCGACAAGCAACGGTGACTGAGAATCCCTAGAAAGCTAGGGTACCTAACGGCCTAGAGCAGAACAGCAGACAGCAGGAAGGCCATTGACACGGACTGACGCAGACTGAGCACCGCTCGAACATAGGCAGCAATAGGGCATGGAAAGTGCAAGCGGACACAGTAGGCCACAGGTAAAGGATGATCGGTAGTCAGCCGGAGCAGGGGTCAGCACGGAGAGGGTAGTCTGGTGACAGGGTTCATTCATTGAAGGGAGCGATTAGAGTAGATGTGGCTTTTACATCTACTCTAAGCGCTTCCATCATTGACTGAACCCTGTCACCAGGTTCATTCTTAGAAAGCAGCCCTGTGATCTGATCATTGAATCAGTCACCGGGTTTGACCCCAGTGACTGTTTCAATGATGGGAGCACAGTTCTCTGTTTACCTTGAATGAACCCTGTGACCTGGTTTATTCATTCATTAAGAGCTTGATGATGCGGACGGCTGTAAAGCTGGCAGCATCAAGAAGGCTGTAAATGCCTTTGGGGTCTCCCCATGGATCATCTATCCTTTTGGATAGATGATCCATGGTAGGGGTCTATCAGGAGGGGTCCTGGTGCCCCCCTTTGAGGTCTGATATTTTACTATCAGTATAAAAGAGCATATAAGCTATGTTTCACATAGCTTATATGCACTTAATGTAATTAACGGGCATTTGTTGGCCTCATGTTAGGGGGGTGTCATGAGGGGTCATGATATCCCCCTTGAGGTCTAATGTTTATATTGTTAATGTTAAACACATTTTTTAATAAACAAATAAATGGTTAACACACATATACAAGCAAGGTATGCAGTCCATACCTTCCTATTAACCCTTTGGGTACCAGAGGGTTAGGAAACACATTCTAAGCAATTCTTTCCTACCTCTCTGGTACTCAAAGGGTTAATTGTTGAATAAAAGACAGGTTCATCTACTAAATGTCAGTCCCTGAGGTGAATCTCGGATGGAGTTAGTATGTCTAATATAGGCAATATATGTTGACATTCTAAGGGGGGTTTGTCGAAGGGGGGGAACATTGTGTAGTGCTTGGTGTACTATTTCTGTTTATTGTAACCCTTTGAATGCCACTGGGGTGAGCAGCGCACATCCCTATGGCATTCAATGCTGTCCATGGTGCTGAAAGCCTTCTCTGTGTTCCCCTACTGGCTGGATAGGGAAGCACAGAGAATACTGTTCTGAACTGTCATAGTGTTGGTGATGTGTGAGGAGAGGAGATCCCTTCCACACCGACAGCAGTTACAAAATCCTGTATGCTAATAGGAACCTTCTCCAACCCTCCCCTTCCATCCCTTTTTATTCTGCATTGTTTTACAGCTACCAAGTTGTTAATCACTAGAAATTGGAAGAAATATGGAAAATTTCAAAGCATGGATTTAAAAAAATCAAATCATATTTCAATGCAGGATGGAAAGGGGAATGTTTTGACTTAAACCAATAGGTAAAGATAATTATAAGCTTTTAGGGAACTGGATTCATAAGTTAGAAGCTTTATGGTGGGTTATTGTGTTAGATATTGTGTATAGGTAAGAATAAGAGGGGAGCTCTCTATAACCTTAGATGTATAAGTGGCTAGTACTGTACGTTAGAAGGCTTTATAAAGTCATGTGATTTTGTTTTCTATTAGAAGAATTAGAATCAACATAACCTTTAGGTAATAGTTTATGCTTGTCCTCTTTTAAGTCAGATGTATATCCGTATATGATAGAAGTATGGGATGATGTATGTATTGTTTTTTGTATTTTGAAAAAAGAAAGAGAATGAGGGTGATGGTATAGCTGGTGGTATGGAGGAGAGAAAGAGGGCCTTTTTAGCTGAAAGCAAAAAGGAATGGGAGACAAAGATGCAAATGGGGATAGGCATTACCACCACCACCAGCTGTGACATTGCAGAGTTTGCTGTTGCTGTAATTCCTGTTGCTTAGTCTCCAGGGCCAGAAGTTCATCTGTCTAAACTGCAGTATGATGATGAGCTTGCTAGTGTGCAACAGACCACTGTGGCCACCATGGGACTAGATTTGGGACTAGGATAGGTTCCACTTGCCGCCAATAATCCTGGTCCTAGTTCTAGTGCTGATTCTAAGGGAGAAGCATCATCATCATCTGCTGCCCCAATTAGTTAAGGGGACTGTGCAGAAGAAGAAGGCAGTTCTTCTCCATTTGTCCCTTCCTAAAATCATGGGGGCGGGAATATTTTTCTCTTCAAGCAGGAACAATGCAGTCATCAGTGACTGTACTGTCTGCAATGTGTGACAAGTCAGTGAAAAGGATTGGACACATCTTGGGACAACCACCATCATAAAACACATGCAATACAGACAACATAACATTTATGGGAAGCATGTGAAAGCCAAAATCCCACCAAAGAAACTGGGAGCTGCTGTCACTTTATCCCTGTCCCTTCCCAAGGGGACCAAGAAAGTTGGCATAAATTGAAGAGAAAGAGTAGAGAAACCCAGCCTGAGTCTGAAAGTTTGATGGCGAGTGAAACACCTGCCTCATCATCATATTCTTGCGGAAGGGTCTGGGCATGGGAAGAGATAGCATCTTTCTCTACCCCAGCACCCTCAGAGATCTCTACCTCCTCCTTTTCTGGTGTACCATCTCCATCAATGTTAACTCCCTCACCAGCTGATAGCGATTCTATAGATGTGAGCATGTGCTAGTTAGTGTCTACCCATTGCACAATCGCAAGCAGGGAATCAATATGCATCTTAAAAGATTCCATCTCACAGAATACGCTAAGAAGTCGGCAGGGAGAATTCATCATTATTACTAAGTCTTCTTATTGTCACACACATGCCCTTAGCTGAGAGGACAACAGGCAAAGTGACAACAGTACTTGGTTTCTGGTGGGATGATTTGACATTGCAGACCTAAGCATCAAAGTGTTTGGTTGCAGTTGTGCCAGGTGTTTGATTTGAGAACAGATGTGTCCATTGTTCCCAGCCCTTCCCCTATTTCCCAATGTTTCCTTACACACACACTGCGCACATTTCAGTTGCTGATGAAAGGCACCGTTCCTTCCTGCTCTCAAGGGAAAAATTAGCATTCCAATACCCATGAATTTGGAGGAGGTGTACGAGGAGAAGCATGATTGGACAACTACTTTTCTGTAGATGCACCTGAAGTGGTGGGGGCTAGTAGTGGCCCTGCTACTGCCTTAGGTGCATCACTGGAGCTAAAGGAAAGCGAAACCATCATCACAAGTCTCATATCACTGCTGTTCATCCCAGTCCCTTGTAGTTGCCTAATCATCCTGCTGCTTAGCCAACTCAGCAGCAATCATAGCAGTAGTAAATGCAGCAAAGTCACCAGTGCATGTGCCAATGGCCACTGGCCACCATAAAATTACCTGCTGTCACTAGGCAGGTAAGGCATCATTTTGTCCCAGGGCTTTGTTTTTTTTTTTTTTTTTTTTTTGAGGGGGAGCGGCTTGCAATGAACAAGCCTAATCTGAGTCCTGCGCAGTGTACACACAAAATTTTTCAGACTTTTTGTAAGCCAGATGCTATGTTGCCTAGCCATTGCTTATAAAGAGAATAAATAAATAAATAAAAATGTTTACTTACAATCCAAAATTAATGTGGCAGATGTGAATGGTGTTGGTGGACTGGTGTATATATTTATATATATACATTATATATATATTTATATATTTACATATTCAACATAATTCCTACAACAATTACAGTTATCATGTTTGAATCTAATGTAAGCTATTATTCATTTCAGATTATTAACACACATAATCAGTATTCACAGTAGTGATATCAAAGTGGTAGATGGTAGCGCCCTTCATATTCCTCCTCATCATCATCCTGTTTATCCTATTTGCTGCTGTTAACAGTACATGTGGCCTGCCTTTCCTTATCATGTATGGTTTTGTCCAGTTTTGCTGTCGGATTCTCACATGGAATTAGATGTTGGTTCATTTTAAGAATTAGTCTCCCAACACTGCTTCTTCATATCCATGTCCTGTGGTCATTTACAATATAACCAGCTGCACTAAAAACTTGCTCAGGCTCAATGCTTGCTGGTGGACAATTAGGAGTTTTCACTGTGCTATTTGTCAGTGCTGGTCACACAAATTGTTTTGTTTGCCAGTAGTCCATGGGGTCAGTTTCTGCCCAGAACATAGTTATCCCTCAATTATGCGGTTCCTGTGTATCAGTTACTAACCCATAGTCAGGGAGCAAATCCCAAAGAGATGTGCCATGACCAGTGCCACCACCACCAATGTTGGATATTTGCCATCCCTGAGACCCATGAATTTCCCTGTGTTCAGAATGGGAATGGGATGTTCTGGCAAAATATGCATCAGAGAATGCGGAGAATGTATTCTCAGCTTTTGTTTTAGTTCCTTAATTAAGGGGCAGGAACTATTTTTATTAGCCTGATTGTGTCTATCCGACATTAGCCTTCTTCCAAAACTTTTTTCTGCAAAGGTGAAAGCTATTGACGAGTCTATTTCAGACTTCTGAATGGCCCACAACATGAAAATGAGGGAATAATTAACCCCATTTCATGCCGTGATACTTAAAAAAACACAATGATTTAGCCTTTTGACTCCAATTCTGAATGGGCAATAGGATATCTGATGAGGAAGCAACTAACCTCAATTATGCTGAGCAGCTTATAATATGTTCAATGCATAAATAATTAATTTCTTATATGCCACTAGTTTTGTAATTAATATTGAATTAATCCTTTGAATTCAGTGCAAGGCTATATATTTTTGAATGGTCAACTATATACCAGAGAGGCTACTAACATTTCTGAACATCCCACATTACACAAGTTGAGGGAATAATTAACTCCTTCTGTGCTGTGATACTTAAAATACTTAAGGATTTAGCCATTTACCTGATAAGGAAGCAATCAATCTCTACTATGCTGTGCAGCTAATTATATGTTCAATGTGGAAATAATTCATTTCTTATATGCCACTATATTTTAAAGATATATTGATTTAACCTTTGAATTCGGGGCAAGGCTGACATAGTATATAGCATATAGTTTGTAGTTAAGTGGTGACAAACTGTATTGTGCCCTGGCAAAACTTAGATGGGGTACAGACACTCAGGAATACTATAGGTTTAACTCAAATTCTTGAACAGTAGGAATATCTGTTCTCTTTTTTCTTAAAGTCCACAGTATGGAAATACTTCTCTCATGATCCAAAAGCTAAACATGTTGCTATCTGTTGATTTTAGCAAGAAACATGTGAGTAGGGGGGACGCAAGCTCACATGTAGGCACTTTGAGATCCTACCTGAAGCACAACCACAGGTCTGATTGTGAGACCATCAACATGTCAGGTCCCACAACTATCAGCAGCAGAAGCACTGAGAAAACTTCCCGGGGCACTGGGGCACATAATAGAAGTGAGGATGTTGATGTGTCAGAAAGAGTGCCAAGAAATTTGAAATAACACCTATGGCAACTGCTGCAGAGAAGTATGACTCTGAGTTTGCGGCAGTAGATGACAAGTGTCACAGACTGCCCACACATGCTGCCACCTCCCACCACTGCCTCAAATCATGTTGTCAAAGCAATAAAGATACAAAGTTCTTCTGCCATGTACTTCCAACCCACATTTACTGATTTCTTGAGAAGGAGTCAAAAACTTCCCAAATGTATGCCCGTGGATGTTAGCAGCCGACATGCTGTCTTATTCTTTTTTGGAGGGGATTCGATTCAGGGCTCCACAAGCAGCGTGCAGCCACACGGGGAGCCCTGAATTCCATGATGTGCCAAGACCATCACTGGTCCTTAAGTGCCGGACAGCTGTGATGGCCCTGGCACAGCATTGGACATTAAGGGGTTAAAGAGGAAAAGTAAAAATAAATTTTTTGAGCCCTCCATACGTCTACAAGAATATAAAAGTAGGAAGTGGAAGAAGCAGCGGGCAATGCTAAGGATGACCTAATGACTGATGATGATGAACTGAAAAGTGAAAGAGATGATAATATGGCTAAAATATTAGCTGAAAGGCAAAAGCAACATGTGCCTTTCTATAAACTGTTTGAGAAACCTATTGGAAAAGTCTGACCATGGACAAGTGAAGATGTCAGTCATCTTCAGCATCATCACCGTTTCCAAGTCCAAGCCCCCACTCAGCCACACAATAGTGTTGAGTAACCAGCAGCAACAGCACAGGTAATTAACATGCACCAAATTATTATTTTTTATTTATATATCACTAACTAATTCTGCAGTGCTGTACAATAGGGAATAGACATACAGAGGTATTAAATAGTACAAATCAGATTTGGAGAACAGAAGGATGAGAGGGCCCTGCTCGTGAAAGCTTACAGGAAGGTTGGACACAGAAGGAGTAAGTGCTATTGGATTTAAGTGCCTCCTGCCACATGAACTGCCGGTCAGTGGGTGGGAATGAGAAGTGCTGTTGAGTGCAGTGATCCAAGGAAGGGGTACTTCTTGGTGATAATGTTTATGGAGGTACTTGATTGGCTTCCCTGAAGAGGTGTGTTTTCAGGGAATGTCTGAAGATCTGAATGCTGGGGGAGAGTCTGATGGCACTGGGGAGGGAATTCCAGCACTCGGGTGCAGCACTGGAGAAGTCCTATAGGCGGGAGTGGGAGGATGTAATAAGAGCTGTGGACAGCAGAAGGTCGTATGCAGAGCGAAGATGGTAAGTGGAAATGTATTTGGAAATGAGAGATGAAATATGGTGGGGGGTGCAGTGTTAGTGAGGGCTCTATAAGTTAGCAACAGAATTTTGAATTTAATTCTGTGTGCTATTGGAAGCCAGTGTAGGGATTGGTAAAAGGGAGTGGTGTTAGAGAAGCGATGAGTGAGGTAGAGTAGTCTTGTAGCAGAATTCATTATGGACTGTAGTGGGGTTAGTCGGGCGAGAGGAAGGCCAATTAGCTGTGAGTTACAATAGTCAAGACAGGACATGATGAGTGTTTGGATTAGAATTTTAGTAGTGTCTTGGGTGAGAAAGGGTCAGATTCTAGAGATTTTGCAGAGGTGGAGGCAGGATGAGTTGGAGGTTGACTGGATGTGAGGAATGAAGGATAGGGCGGAGTCAAATGTGACCTCTAGGCAGCGTGCTGTAGGGGTTGATGTGAGGGTAGTGTTGTTAACAGTGAGGGTAATGTCTGGGGTAAGGCTGGTTGTAGATGGAGGGAAGATAATTAGTTCAGTTTTGCCAAGGCTGAGTTTGAGTTGACGGGAGGACATCCAGGAAGACACAGCAGACAGACAGTCAGATACCTAGGACAGGAGGGAAGGGGAGAAGTCTGGGGAGGAAAGATAGATTTGAGTGTCATCAGCACAGAGATGATGATGAAACCCAAAGGAGTTTATTAGTTTGCCAAGGGACGCGGTGTAAATTGAAAAGATCAAGGGGCCCAGGACTGATCCTTGAGGCACTCCGACAGACAGTGGGAGGGATGGGGAAGTGGAGTAGGAAACACTGAAGGAGCGGTTGCAGAGACATGATGAAAACCAAGAGAGGGCAGTGTCACAGAGACCTATGGAGTGGAGGGCTTGGAGGAGGAGTGGGTGATCTACTGTGTCAAAGGCAGCTGACAGGTCCAGGAGAATGAGTAGGGAGGAGCAGCTTTTTGATTTTTTTGTGCAGAGCAAGTCATTGGCCACTTTAGTGAGGGCAGTCTCAGTGGAGTGGTGTGGGTGCAATCCAGATTGCAAGGGATCTAGCAGGTAATGGGAGCAGAGGAATGTAGTGAACCAGTTATATGCAAGACGTTCAAGGAGCTTGGAGGCGAATGGGAGTAGAGAAATGGGCCGGTAGTTTGACATTAGGTTTGGGTCCATAGAGGGTTTCTTCAGGATTGGTGTGATAAGTGTGTGTTTGAAAGAGGACGGGAAGGTGCCGGTTGACAGAGAGAGAGGTTGAATAAGTGAGTAAGGGTTGGAGTTAGTAGAGGAGAAAGGTATTGAGTGAGCTGAGATGGGATTGGGTCAAGGGGACATGTGGTTAGCTTTGAGTGAGTGAGGAGAAGGGAAACTTCATTCTCGGTCATGGGTGAGAAGGAGCTTAGTGTGTATGTGGGAGAAGTGACAGGGCTAAGCAGGATGGGTGGGAGTAGAAGTGATGAGATTTCATGTCTGATGCAGTCGATCTTGTCCTTGAAGTAGGTGGCAAGGTCTTGGGAAGAGAAGTTAGTGGAAGGTGTTTGTGCTGGAGGGTGTAGAAGAGATTTGAAGGTTGAGAAAAGGTGTTTCAGGTTAGAGGAATGATTAAAAATTAGAGAGGAAAAGAAAGACTGTTTGGCCAGGGAGAGGGCAGAGCTATAAGAATGAAGAATTAATTTGTAGAGTATGAAGTCAGCTATGGAGTGCGATTTCCTCCAGTGCCTTTCGGCAGTGCATGAGCACCTTTGAAGGTAGCACATTTGTCTTGTGTGCCAAGGTTGTAGTGGAGTTGTTCATGGGTAGCGTAGAGTTGCAGGTGCAGTTGTGTCAAGGGCTGTTGTGAGAGTGCTGTTGTAGAGAGCGATATTTTTTTCTGGGCAAGCAAGTGTAAGGATGGGGTTGAGAAGAGGTTGCAGGGATGTGGAAAATTGTTGCAGATCACGGAGGGGGGGGATGGATTTGCATAGTATGATGAGATTTCTGGTGACGAGGTGGCGGTCAGAGAGGGGAAAGGGGACATTAGAGAAGTTGGATACCAAGCAGAGGTTAGTGAAGACCAAGTCAAGGGAGTGACCATCACTGTGCATGGGAGAGCTGGTCCACTGTGATAGGCCAAAGGAGGTTGTCAAGGATATGAGTTTGAGGGCTGGGGGGGTGTTATGATGAGTGCATCTGCTGCTGCTAGAGGTGCAGCACCTGTGACACTTATTAGTGGTATAATTGCAGCAACATCTAGCCCCAGTAGTAGTAGCAGCCCATCAGGAACCCATCAGTCAATGAAGTAAACAGAATGGAGATAATTTAATCACTATTCAAAAGTTAAGCATTGTTGCTATCTATTGTCTGTGTAAAAAGCACGTAAGCAGGGAGAAAGCAGGCTTACACATAGGCACCTCCTCAATGAGATCCCACTTGAAGCACAACCACAGGTGTGACTGGGAGACACACCATCAAAAGGTCAGAGATGCGGCAACTAGTAGCAGCAGAAGCACTCATAAAAGTTCTCAGGGCTCTAGGGCACATAAAACAAGTAGTGAAGTTGATGTGTCAAAGAGTGTGCCAAAAGTTTGTTCATTTGATACAACACCTATGGCTCCTGCTGCAGAGGAGTATGACTTTGAGTTCGTTGTAGCAGATTACAAGAGTCAGAGAGACTGCACTCACACATGCTGCCTCCACTTCCATGACCTTCTCTAGTCATGTTAAAGCAATCAAGTTGCAGGGTTCTTCTACCATATACTGCCAATGTCAACCCACACTTACTGAGTTCTTGGGAAGGAGTCACAAACTTCAAAAAAGCAAACCAAAAGTGTGCCTGTGGAATGGCAAGGTTGCAAAGATGCTAGCAGTGCACATGTTGCCATATTCTTTTTAGTGAAAACTGTGGATTTAAAAACTGATGTCATGTGTAGCTCCTCATTGGCATATTCCATGCCGCAGTTATTTTTCCAGGATGGCTGTGCCAGATTTGTACAAGCAGGTGGTTAGTGAACTGGCTGGCAAGAAAATACAACTGACAGAAGATATGTGGACAAGTTGGCAGAGCACAGACTATATGACTGACTGCTTACTGGATTTTCCTTTCACTCTGGTGGGCAGCACTAGCTTATGGCAGCAGATGACAGCCAGTAATCTTCCACAAAGCCACAGATGTATTAAGTAAACTAGAGAAGGAGATAGAGGAATGGCTTGTAGCCCACTGCTTAAAAGCTGCTTTTGCATCTGTTGAGAATGGCTCCAACATAATAGTTGCCTTGAGAATAGGTGATAGGGTGCATGTGCTGTACTATGCCCATGTGTTAAATTTAGTTCTGAACAGATTCTTGGCAGAATCCAAAATCCTCAGAGAGATGCTGAATATCACCCACAAAATCTGTGGCCATTTTAGCCACTTCAACAGTGCACACAATGCATTATATTGCATACAAGAGTGTAACAAAGTGCCCTGTCACCAGCAGAAAATTTAAGTCTTTACCAGGTGGAATTCCACACATTACATGCTAAAGCATTTGTATGTGCTGAAAAAGGCCATTATCAAGTACACAATGCAAAACTGAAGGCTTTGGAAGGTGCCTCTGTCACCTAGGCATTTAACTAATGAGGAAGGTATGTGAGCTGCTGAAACCATTTGAGGAGGTAACCAGTTGTTTAATCACGTAGCGGCAAGAATTTCTTCCACTGATATATTTATTGCAGATAACACTGAAGAGCATGGCTGAGGAATCTTAGCATAATGACAACACAGACATGCACCAGCTAGTCAAGAACATATTAGAGTGCTTTGAGCAAAATCCAGGCATTGTGTACATTAAAACAATGAGGGATACATCCTTCCCTTTTTGCTGGACCCCAGGTTTAAAACACAGAATTTCAGAATTTCTGCCAAATTGTGATCAGTTTGTCACAGCAAGTAGTCATGATGATCAGCAGCGTCTCTCTGAGGAATCAGATTCTGTCAAGGAATACAAAGATATGCTTACTGATCAAGTGGATTGTTGCATTGTGGAAGATGAGAGGGAAAGTTAGGGCCAAAAAAACTGCTAAGAAGTATAGTGAAAGGGAACACATCAAAGGGCTTATACCAGCAGCAGCAGGTGCAGCAACCAGAACATCCCATTCCTATTCTGAACACAGGGCGATTCATGGGTACAGGGGCATCGAAAATCAAACAATTTTTGTGGTGATGATGGCATAGGTGTAGGCACATTTATATGGGAGTTGTATGGGTTGGTAACTTATACACAGGAACACTGTGTAGCTCCTAGGAGTGGTCCCACTGCATGTGAGATAGTTTTTCCATACTTGAGGGTTTGCTACGTTCTGGGCAGACACGATGACCCCATGGACAATGTAGCCAGTACTGACACCACAGTGGAAATCCTTAGTTGCCTACCACCAAAGTGTGTTTTTAGTGCAGCTGGTAATATTGTAAATGACCATAGGACACATCTATCAAGCAGCAGTGTTGGGAGACTAAAATTCTTAAAAATGAACCAACATCTAATTCTATCTGAGTATCAAGTAGCAAAAGTGGACAAAACCACACATGACAGGGAAGACCAGGTGTCACAGTAGGCAATAATGAAAACAAGGTACAGTAAAGGAACACCACTTTATTGAATAGATATAAAAGGCAAAATGGCAACTTCCAAGTAAACAAGAGCAAGTGCCTCAACCGTGCAAGGAGATCCCACCAGGAATGGGAGACTGCTGCGGGATAGCAATTTAAGCGAAAGACCCACTGCTGGGTAAAGTGCTGTGCCCAGAAACAGATAGACTGACCAGGCCTAAGTCAGTCTAATGGGCTGAGTGGTCAGAGACACAGGTCAGGGGCCATCAAGGAGAAGGAGGCCAAACCAAGAGATAGCCAGCCAGTACCAGGGGAGTACCAGAGCAGGAGGGAGCTAAAGTGGGGGTCAGAAAATGGAGCGGGTAGTCAGCCAATGCCAAAGGTCAATACCAGAGCGAGCAGTCAGCCGAAGTGAGAGGTCAGAACCCAAGTGGACAGTCAGTCAATGCCAGAGTGTCAGACAGGAACAATCACAGCCAGGCCAAGGGTCATACACTAGAATCAGGCAAGGAGCAAAGCGACAATGTACTGCACTGAAACACCACGTAAGGGTAATGACTGTGGTTTTCCAGGCAGTAATATAGGGCACATAGGCGGTGTAGCACACAACAAGCTCCACGGGTATCAGTATAACGAGCGGTGTGTGACGTCACTGGCACGCCGCCAGATGACACATGTCCCTCAAGTACCTGGATGCAAAAGCGACCCGTATCCAGAGACGCGGCCAGGCAGCCACAAGGGGGACAAGGAAGCAGTTCCATGGGTATCAATATAAAGAGTGGTGCATGACGTCACTGGCATGCCACCAGATGACGCGCTCCTGTCAAGAACCTGGATGCGGCCAGGCAGCCACGAGGGGGACAAGGATGCGGCTGGTTCTCCCTTGTTGGCCGCATCCAGTAAATCACATGTGGTGACACCAGGCCACATGTATTATTAACAGCAGCACAGAGGATGAGGAGGATGCGGAGGAGAGATGTGAAGGGTTGCTTCCATCTACCACTGATGGGACCACTGCTATGAACACTATTTAATGTGTGTAAGTAATCTTAGAGTAATAATAGCTTACATTAGTCTCGAATTTTAGGGTCAAATATTGATATTTTTAAGGAATCATACCACACCACAAAAGTCCACCACCACAATACACATCTGCTACATTAATATATTTTGTAACCCTTTTTTAAATAAATAATGGCTAAGAAGCATAGCAGCAGGCTAACAAAAAGGCTTAATATTTGTGTGTGACTCAGGTTAGCCAAACACAAGTCCTGAGATAAATTGATCTGTAGGACTTAGACTTGTTAAACACAAGCCCTGAGAAAAAAAATGTTTAGTAGTACTTAGTAGGGGTGGGCGAAATCTCTTGCTATGTTCCCATGGAAAATTCCACAAAAACCACCTCTAGGGTTTGTGGGGAAATTACTGTCAAGGGAAGAACAAAAGGGTGGTACTAGTAATAAGAGCAGGGCAGGTCAGCTGCCTGTGCCTGCTGCAAGACGTGCTGTGCCTGCTGCCAGACGTACTGTGCCTGCTGTAAAATGTTCTTTGCCTGCTGTCAGATGTGCTGCCCCTGCTGTCAGTGCCACCACCAGTGCTGTGCCTGCTGCCAGTTATCACGGTGCTCGTGATTGCTGCCTTTTTGTGTCTATCACCTGTAGGGGGCTCCCATTGGCTGTCTGCCTTCAGCCCGCCTCACCTTGCCTATTTAAACTGAGTTTGGGCACCCTTTGGTTGCCCTTTTGTGGTGTCTCTGGCTGCCTCCACTTTCATTATGTTACTGAAGATTTATGGGCCTTTAGCTGTGTTCCTGTTATCTTGGGTTCGTTCAGTTCCTGAGTCTCCTGCTCAGCTGTACCTGTTCCAGTGCCTGTTCTGGTTGGAGTCGTCCAACGTTGCTGTTTCCTGCTGCCAGTCCTCGCTGCCGTTCCTGGTCCGGTTGACCGTCGTTGTGCTGGTTCCTGTTCATCTCCTGCGTCCAGTTTCCTTCATCTGGGGCAACCTTGTTCCTCGGTCGCTCAGGCGACATTTCCATCCTGCTGGTTCCCAGCGTGTGGATGCTGGTTTGCTCCACAGACTTATGGCTTACTATACATCTAGTCTGTTGGTTACCAGTGTGCGGGCGCTGGTTAGCTCCCCTGCCTTACGGCTTACTATACACCTAATCTGTTGGTTACCAGCATGCGGGCGCTGTTTCGCTCCACTGCCTCACGGCTTACTCTACATTTAGTTGTTGGTTCCCAGCGTGCGGACGCTGGTTTGCTCCCCTGCCTTACTGCTTACTATACATTTAGTTGCTGGTTCCAAGCATGCGGACGCTGGTTTGCTCCACTGCCTTACGGCTTACTACACATTTAGCTGCTGGTTCCCAGCGTGCGGACGCTGGTTTGCTCCACTGCCTTATGGCTTACTATACATCTAGCCTGTTGGTTACCAGTGCACGGGCACTGGTTTGCTCCCCTGCCTTACGGCTTACTATACACCTAATCTGTTGGTTACCAGTGCGCGGGCTCTGTCTCGCTTCACTGCCTCACAGCTTACTATACATTTAGTTGTTGGTTCCCAGCGTGCGGACACTGGTTTGCTCCACTGCCTTACGGCTTACTATACATTTAGTTGCTGGTTCCCAGCGTGCGGACGCTGGTTTGCTCCATTGCCTTCCGGCTTACTATTCATTCAGTCTGTTGGTTCCCAGAGCGCGGGCGCTGGTTCGCTCCACTGCCTGACAGCTTACTATCATTGAATCTGTTGGTCCCCAGCGCGCGCACTGGTTCGCTCCACTGCCTTACGGCCTACTTGTATTTAGAGTGTTGGTTCCCAGCACGCGGGCGCTGGTTCGCTCCATTTCTTTAAGGCCTACTTACATTTAGTCTGTTGGTTTCCAGCGCGTGGGCGCTGGTTTGCTCCACTGCCTCACGGCTTACTATTAATTTAGTCTGTTGGTTCCCAGTGCGCTGTCCAGTCCTAGACAGCTAGTTTCTCTCTCAGTACACAGGTACTGATGTGTGCGGACTACCTGGTATTACCACTAGCTCTCACAGCCTCTACATACCATCTCCATACTGTCATTGTCATCTGACAGTCATTGAGGCCATAGTGGTTGGCACCATTTCCTCTAAGGCTGCCTTGCCCGGTATATTGGTAAGGCCGGTAGAACCTTCCAGTCGTTTCCATTTTGAGGTTGCCTTACCCGGTATTGGCAAGGCCGGTAGAGCCTATATCTATGGTGTTCCGTTAGGCTGCCTTGCCCGGTATATTGGCAGGGCCGGTAGAGCCTGAATCATATGGTGATCCGTTCGGCTGCCTTGCCAGGTATGTTGGCAGGGCCGGTAGAGCCTGTATACTCCTGATAGTCTTAGGCTGCGTTGCCCGGTATATTGGCAAGGTCGGTAGAGCCTGGTTCTCCTTGTTATCCGATAGGCTACCCTGCCCGGTATATTGGCAGGGTCGGTAGAGCCTTACTCGCTATTATCACTACCTACTTGTCATTTCTATGTATTGTATGTATGTGTATGAAATCCTATGGGATTATCTTAAACTTTTCAATAAAGTTGTGTTTTTACCTAACTTTGCGTCTGAGAGTCTTAACAAACCGTGACACCAGTACTGCCCTTGCTTCCACCAATGCTGTGCTTGCTGCCAGTGCTGAACCTGTTGCCACCAGTGTTGAAGCTGCTGCTAGTGTGTCTTGTAATACTCAGGAGGGGGGGAGGAGAAGATGATACCAAGTGTGACAGCAGTGGACTCAAAGTCACACTTGCCATCCCCAAGTGCTAGTACTACTACTACTACTAAGGTCCAGCAGCTTGTTAGTATTAGGAGTGAAGGAGGGGGTAATCAATATCCTCCTATTAACAGTGACTGTGAGAAGGAAGACTCAGGGGCTGAAATTGATGTGGTTGGTGTTAGTAGTAGAAGTAGTAACAGTGATGGTGAAGCAGCCATTGGGACTAGTGTTAGGAGAGTGGTAGGGGAAGCAATTGAGAGCATCCAGACTAGCTTTCAAGGGATCCCACACCATTCCCCTGACCCTGGGAGCCTCCTTCCCCCCACTGCATTGTCCTTGTGGAACACGATCCCGAAGAAGGCAGAATTGTCACCACTACAATAATACCACCACCACCAACAGAAGCACAGATCAGCTGCCTGCGCCTGCTGCTAGTGCTGCCAGTCTGCCTTCTTCAGGTTCACAATAAATGGCAAGTGTGACAATAGGGGACCCTCTGTCACATTGCTCATCACCTCCTTCAACCAGCAGTGAGCATTTTGAAATTTGAGGCATTTGCAACTGCTCTAATTCCTGCTGCTGTTGAGTTGCAACGGCAGAAGAATGCTGAAGAGTAGGGTAGTTTACCACAGACCATCGTGGACACAGTGGGAATAGGGCCAACAAGTGATCTGGGACTAGGAAAGGTTCCACTTGCCAGCAGCAACACCTATACCAGAGGTGGTGGGGGCTAGTTATGGTGTTGCTACTTCCTCAGACGCATCACTGGAGCTAGTCATGGCAATTGGAACCTTCATCATCCATCACCCATGTTACTGCTGTTGTTGATCCCATTCCCTTTCAGCTGCCTAATCATCCTGTTGCTTAAACAACTCAGCAGCAGCAGCAAGAACAGCAGTCACAAATTCTGAAAATACATCAGGGCATTTGACAATGGCCTGTGGCCACTGGCCAACAGGACATCACCTGCTTGACTAGGCCAGTAGGGAATTTATTGTTTTTCTCAGGGCTTGTACTTAAAAAAGAAAAAAATCATAGTCCTACAAACAAAATATACTTTTTTGGGGGTTTGTTTCTAACAAGCCTAAGTCCAACAAATCAATGTTTCTTCAGGGCTTGTGCCTCTAATAAGTCTAAGTCCTACAAATCAATGTTTACTCAGGGCTTGGGCCTCTAACAACAAATCTAATAAATTATCCTCTACAAAATACTCTATCAAGTCAAATATCAGTCCATCCCAGTGGCAGCTTATATCAGGGGTTCCTGTCTCTACCATACAAATTTCTTATTTTATTTTATTGATTTATTTTTTATTAACTGTCCCCCCAATAACAGTCAAGAAACCCCCCAAAACAAATTCCCTGTTCAACTGATTCATTCATTCACCATCACAGGCACCCTCCTCAGACCCCTTTTATACCATGTCTTATGGGTTTTTTTTATTTGTATTTAGAATTTATTTTGTATTTTCTGTTCAACTGATTCTTTCTCCACACCCCACAAACACAGGCACCCTCATGCTCCTTTTATAATATGTATGGAAAAGATGTTCTTAAGCACCACCCCAGAAAGAATAATAAGGTACTATAACACTTAATTAAGTGTAGGTGCCTAGTAGTATGATATACTAATACGATCAAAAAAGGAAAGAAAAAAAAAAGAAACTACTATTAATGGCACTCTAAATTTCCCAAACAATAATAGAAAAAGGAGCACAAGCTACGTCCCATACGAAGAGAAAAAAATTCTAAATCATGTATGGATGGATACAATAATATCACTAAAAACACAAAATCTTTATTAATGACTGTTAAAAACATCTACATCATATATAGGATATGTTGTTTGTGATAATGCAGACATGTGCCGCTGAATAGGTGGTTTGTTGATGCAACAACTTTTGAGACTCTGGTTTGCTTATACAACCTGTCAACGCTGGTTAGAGTACATATGCTCTGATACTATTATATTCACACTTATCTACATAGATATTACAACGTGTACCAAGTGCCCATTGACCCATTTATAGTTCTTATATCCCTTATATGAATATTTATATACTGGAATATTGCTCTCCTGTGTTGCAATAATTAGGATTATTTTCTCATATTAGGATATTATTTGATTTTATAATATGATGTAGATTTTTTAACAGTCATTAATAAAGATTTTGTGTTTTTAGTGATACTATGCCTTTCGGAAATAAAATAATATTTGTTATGTGTTTTGTATAGCTTAAATGTTCCCATTGATTTCAATGGAATGAGCTAGGCGAAAAAAGCGTGAAAAAGTGGAAAATCTGCACTTTTCGCGGGAAATTATTCACCAAGCGGACACTGCCATTATTCGCCGATTTCAGTCTGAGGCGAAATTTTTCACCCATCCCTAGTACTTAGACTTGTTAAACGCAAGCCCTAAGAAAAAATGTATTTGGAGGACTTTGACTTGTAATACACAAGAAAAAACTGTTTTGTAAAACTTAGGGTTGTTAAACAAAAGCCCTGAGAAATAATTGTTTGTAGGCCTCGGTCTTGTCAAAAAAACAACCCCTGAGACAAAAGAATTATTCCCTACTGGCTTATTGCCTGCAATCCATTATTTGGTGGCTATTGGCAAATGCCACTGGTGACATTCTGGCATTTGTTACTGCTGTGATTGCTGCTGCTGAGTTGTCTGAGATGCAGGACTATTAGGCAGCTCCAAGAGACTGGGATCAACTGAAGTGATATGCAATGGGTAATGATGGTTCCACTTGCTACTTGCTCCAGTGATGCTTCTAAGGCAGTAGCAGGACCACAACAAGCACCCACCACTTCAGGTGTATCTAGAGAAAAGAAGTTTACCTATAATTCATTTTATCCTGCACTTTTTCCATAATCATGATTGTGTTGAAAGCAGGAAGAAACTGTGCCTTTTATCAGTACCTGAAATGTGCACAGTGTGTGTAAGGAAACATTGTGAAACAGGGGAAGGACTGGTAACAGTGAACACATATGTGCTCATATCATACAACTGGCAACCAAAAACCTTGCAGCTTAGGTCCGTAATGTCAAATCATCCCCCCAAAAACCAAGTACTGCTTTCACTATGGCCCTTGTTCTCTCCACTAAGGACATGTGACAAGAAGAAGATTTAGTAATTATGATGAATCCTCCCTGCTACCAGCTTAGTGTGTTCTGCAGGATGGAATGTCTGTAGATGCTCCCTGGTCAGTGCTCCACACAGTGTGCAATGGTTTTACATGTTTTATGAACTGCCAAATCCTCGCATCTATAGAATCTCTATAAGCTGGTGGGAGAGGTAACGGTGATGGAGTTGGTATGACAAAAGAGGAGGAGGTAGAGGTAACTGAGGGTTCCTGGGGCTGGACAGTTGGCACATTTTTCCTCAACCAGACCCTAGACAAAGAAGCTGACAATGACACAAGTGTTATTCTCACAATCAAACTACCAGGCTCAGGCTGTGTTTCTCTACTCTTCCACTTTGATTTTTGCCAGTGTCCTTGGTGTCCTTTGGGAGGGACAGAGGGTACAGCAACTATGACTTCCAATTTATTTTGTGGGGGGATTGGCTTTCACATGCTTCACATAAATGTTGTGGTGTCTGTATTGCATATGTCTTATGAGGGTCGCTGTCCCAAGTCGTATCCTCTCCTTCCACTAACACATTGTGCACGGTGCAGTCACTGATGACTGCATTATGCCTGCCCAAAGAGAAAAATATTCCCATGCCCATGATTTTAGGAAGGGGACAGGTGAAGAAGAATGGACTTCTTATTCTTCTGCACAATCCCCTTCATTGGCTGGGGTAGATGTTGATGATGCTGCTCTCCCTCAGAATCAGCTCTAGAATATGTCCCAATACATAAGTTGGAAATATGTGCATTGTTTAGCCCTTTGACTGCCAGAGGGGTACGCAACTCATTTCAGAGCAATGAGTTGCGTACCTATCTGACACTCAAAGGGTTAAAGTAAAGCATACATTTCGAGTCGCAACACAACATGCCCCACAATCTAAAATTCATTGTCCCAATCAATTTGTCAAAAATATTATTAGTTCTAAATAGAAATAACATGCTGAATTGTAATACATTTATAGTTTGGTACTGTTCTGGCTGATACCAGTGTGTGAGAAATTTGAACAGACACTGGCTTTTATGTGGCCAGTCTCTGTTCAAAATGTCCCCCAGACGTCCATTGGCTGGGAGGATTTTGTCATCCCCTGGCTATAAGCTGAATGAGTGGGAGATATGTAAGCATACATCCCAGGCAATGGATGCCTGGGAGACATTTTGAACAGAAACTGGCCATATAAGAGCCAGTCTCTGTTCAAATTTCCCACACAATGTCTCAGGCATGGCACAAAATGTACCAATGGAGGGATTTTGTCAGCTCCACTTCATGCTGCCACTGCCGACAAGAGCAGCTGAGCACAAAACTATTAATTTATTAAAATTCTGCCATTGTTTCACACTTGCAGTGCTATTTCTATTTGGAACAAATTAGATTTTTGTGAAATTGATTAGGACACTGATTTTTTGATTGTGGGGCATATAGTGTTGCAACTTGGAATGTATGCTTTACTTTAAATAATGCACATATTTCCAGCTTATGTTTTTGGGCCATATTTAATATTTAATTTATTTTTCTCTTTACAGTTAACTATTTGATACAAGTAAGAGAAAAAAGGCAGAAGAGACAATGTCAGAAGAGAAGAAGACAGAAGATGGAGAGACAGATGAAGAAGGAAAATAGAAGATGAAGGAAGTGTCAAGGATTTTGATGAACACTCATACCCGACTGGTAAGGTTAAAATAACTTTATTAAGATAAAGTACATACAGCAAGTTAGGTCCACAAGCCCACAATAACAGAACAGCAATAGTTATAACAAGCCAGTCCCTAGAGAGTTAGGGAGAAATGGAGGCAACGGCTGGCTGAAGAGAGTTCTGATCCTGAACCCAATAGACTGGAGGCCCACGAGACTATTGGCAACCCAAACTCTATAGGACTAGGGGCAAGTGGAGGCTATGCTGCCCAGGTACTGGCGGTAGGACCCTAGGTCACTAGGAGTTCAGAGAAATGTAACTGGCACAAGACCCAGACACCTGGGAGACACAGAACCCAGCAGTAACAAGGCAACACAGACCCTAGTGACTAGGGTCACAGCAAGACCAAGGCAACCGCTACTGGTAGGAAAGACCCTAGAATGCTAGAGGTGGATAGAGGCAGCACAACACGGAAGGCAACTTGTGTCCCAGCACAACGTGCAAGGTATAATGTCATGCAACAGCTGGCTCTTGAGCCTTGTGGCTACTGCAGGAAGCAATGGAGCACTGACCTTGCCTAGAGGATCTAGGCACTGAAAGGTCCTGAGGTAACGCCCAGAGTAATGTCTGCAACTCCCACAGGGAGTGAACCAAGCTAGGATAGCGGAGGAGGACACGGATGGATCACAGAGTAACACAGACAGAGGAATATAGCACTGTACCGGTACTTTGCATGTGCACACCGTCTGCAGTGGTTAACCAGTGTAAGCGGCTATAGCACGAGTGCTCAGCCTACGGTCGGCAAGATAACGGAAGCGCCAAGTGGTGAACGGAGCGGGTTCACAGCCAGATACAGTCAGCAATGTAGCGGGATCTCAGTCAGATCAGTCAGCAACGAAGCGGGTTCTCAGCCAGATCAGTCAGCAACGGAGCGGGTTCTCAGCCACATCAGTCAGCAACGGAGTGGGTTCTCAGCCAGATCAGTCAGCAATGGAGCAGGTTCTCAGCCAGATCAGTCAGCAATGGAGCAGGTTCTCAGCCTGATTAGTCAGCAACAGAGTGGGTTCTCAGCCAGATCAGTCAGCAACGGAAACAGCAACTCAGGATGCGCAGGAACTTCGTCAGGAAGGCCACGATCAGAGCACAAACAGGAACTAACATCAGGAACAAGTACACCACCAAAGGGCGCCCAAATATTGTCATGACAAGGTATATAAAGGCTGGCCCTGGGTGGAGTCAAGATCACATAACCAATAAAAGAGAGGCAGTGAACCAGGAAGTAATAATGTCGCCGCCTGCGGCTGTGAGCACGGGCACCATGATAAGAAGAAGATGGGCAGTAGCTGACCAGGGTGCAGAACACCCTGCTGTACATCAGGGTTACTGGTATGTGTTTATTGTTAAGGCCCTTTTTTAACTTTGTAGAATTATCCTTATGAGTGCTAGAGGGGGTAAGCATACCCCACTGGCACTCTAGGGATAATTATACTAAGATTTTGCACATTTTTTCTATTATTGGAGAGGTACATGGCAAAAAGAGCTTTATTGTCCAAAACTCACGTTTTGGCAAAATGTTCATTATGTTTTTTGTTCCCACAACTCATGCTAAATAGCATGAATTGTGGGAACATCAAAGGAAAAAAAAACTGTAGTTGTTTGACAGTGTCAAACAAGGAGAGTGTGCTAAAACTAGTCAGAAAATATAACACTTGTCATCCGCTGTCCAGCTTCTTCATTTGTCTTTCCTTCTTCCTTCTCTGCTGTCTTTGTTTCTTCAGTCTTCTTTTCTTCCTCTGATCTTTTTTCTTAATTCTTGTTTGAAAATAAAAAAATCCATTAGTGTTTTGTTTGTTTTAAATAAAATAATACTCCCCCAAAGATGCTACTGTTAACTCTTTGAGAGCCGGAGGGGTGGCTGTCCGGCGCTCAAAGGGTTACTATTTGTGATATCTTACTGCTAATATTAAATATACATGTGGCATCTTATTAATTTTAAATATAAAATTTTTTTCTTGTGTGTCAAATGTTTAAAATTCTTTACCCTCTTACCTCCACCGCCGTAGTCTCTGCTGGCAGCCGGAAGGCATGTGGACAAGCACAGATTCAGCTTCTGACCTCTTGGGCCGTTGCTCCAGTCACACTGCAGGAATTTTGAACAGAGACTGGATTTTATATGTCTGTCTCATTTATTCATAGATTATCAGTCTCCTATTGGCTGGGAAGTGCTTTTGCACCTCCCAGCCAATCAGCCTCTAGCATGGGTGATGATGGGGCATATAAATGCCAGTCTCTGTGACTATGCTAGAAGCGATGAAAAAGAGTGCATGTCATTGTTATTTTACTGTAAATTACAAAACAAAATTGTGAAAACATAATTAGCAGTTTAGCACTGGGGGAAAATCTGAGGTGGATTGCTCTTAAGGACTGGATCAATTCTGACCTTTTAGACTATGTCTTTGTTCAATAGTGTTTTCCCTCTAAGTCCTTTATTTTACCCATGCAAATTATATACAGTTTTTCAAGCACAAGTGGGGCTTTCTTTTGATACCAAACTTATATGGATAAACCATCATTTATTATATTAAAAATAAAGAAAATAATTTAAAAATTAAAAAAAAACACAATTTTTATTGGTTCGCTTGTGATCATTTGTACCCACTAGGTTAATTTTTTAACTAGGAAGCATGAAAGGTATAACTGGCCATTCATACCTACAAAATTTGGCATTTTATAGCAGCACTGGCCTTCTGGGGTGAAAATCCAAATGTCCCTCATGCACTCCCTATTTTTCCAATTTTTTTAACACATGCTTGTTGTTGTGTAAAAAAAGTATTACATTGATCCACAACAGTAAAGCTTGCATTAAATTGTTTTTGAACTTCACTGTTAGCAGGTCAAAAAAGGACCTGCATGTAGTCTGCCCGATGCTCCAGTACTGAAGGGGTTAATACACCCAACTTTGGCCTCTGTTTCTTCTTTAGTTTGTCTAGTCTCTGCTTATTTTCCCTTACTTTTATAGTAAGGAAGAGAGAGACAGAGAACATTCACAAAGGCAGTGTGTAAGAACACATTGCCTTTGTGAATGAAAAAGCCGGTACATGTGATCGCTCCTAGAGACATCATGTGTACCAGCCAAACAGAGAAGGACTGAAACAGAGCACTCCAGTGCACTCCAGTCCTGTTCAGCATGATAGCAGAGCACATTGAAGCGATCTGCTATCATTTAACCTATAGAGTGCCAGGACCGTCATGGGTCCTTATGGGAAGTTTACCCATGGTGGTCCTGGTATGTCATGGGCCGTTAAGGGGTTGAATCAATGGGAATTTAAGGGATGTTTATTTGTTCCCTACAGTGCAGCTGGTTTGCTCTAGAACTGAACCTCTTTGACTTATTGAATTGCACCTTTAGGGCTGGATTCAAATGCAGATGCTATTTTTATCTCTGCTTTTATCTCCAGGTATCCCCATAGACTTCAATAGAAAAATGTTTGATAAAATAGGAGGTACCATTTATCACCTGCATTTGAATCCAGCCCTTAATCCATTAAATGTTAGAAAGGTCTCCAAACGTTTGGAAGCAATGACTTGGGGCTGGATTCAAATGCAGGAGATAAATGTTACCTCCCATTTTATCAAACATTTTCCTATTGTAGTCTATGGGAATACCTGGAGATAAAAGCAGAGATAAAATTAGCACCTACATTTGAATTCAGCCCCTTGAGTCCTCTCTAGAATTCAAATGGATAGAAGCCCCATTTATGTCAGTGTACATTTTCTTACACTGTTGTACAAATGGTTTGCTCCAGTCCAAAACAGCTCCTCTTTTGTTTTGTGCATACAACCCTATATATAACTTTGAATATGTATCAATAAAGCACTACATTGTTATTCTGTAATTTACTCATCAAACTAGGGGCTGGATTCAAATGCAGGTGCTAATTTTATATCTGCTTTTATCTCCAGATTTCTCCATAGACTTCAAGGGCTAGATTCTATTGCAGGTGATAAATGTTAACTCCCGTTTTATCAAACATTTTCTTATTAACATCTATGGGGAAAACTGGTGATAAAAGCAGAGATAACATTAGCACTTGCAATAGAATCCAGCCCCAATAGGAACATTTTTGATAAAACAGGAGGTAACCTTTATCTCCTGCATTTGAATCCAGTCCTAGGTTTCTAGTCACTCTTTATTTAACCAGAATAAAAAGTATTTTAAAAGAAGCAAAAAAAAGGTGTTTAGATCATATGTATATGTATGTATGTATATTTATATGGCGCCACACAGTGTACGCAGTACCTTACAATAGATATATGTTACAATAAATAAGAGGGGATGAAAAAAGTCCGACATTCATAGAAACAATGGGAGAGAGGTCCCTGCCCCAAGGAGCTTACAGTCTAAATGGGTAAAAGGCGACAGACAATGGGGTAAGAGGGTGTCAAGTGCTGAGTTTGGCCAAAGGCCTCAGCCTCAGCATGGGGACCTCACCAGTTTAAATTCAGACACAGATAGGGGGAATTTCAAGGGGGTGAATTTCAAGGGGACCCGCTACACCTGGGAGCAAAGTGCACCGGAGCAAACGTGCAGCAAGAGTTAAACATGAGAGTTTGACAGTCTCCTTACAAGTTTTTATTCTCTTCCCTACAGGTATGTGCTAATCACCCCTGTACCATCTCAGCACCCCAACCCTGAATCTGGCTTCAAGCTTCATTTTAACTCTCTGTGGTATGTGCTAATCACCCCTGTACCATCTCAGCACCCCAACCCTGAATCTGGCTTCAAGCTTCATTTTAACTCTCTGTGGTATGTGCTAATCACCCCTGTACATCACCCTGATTCTGACTCTTCACAGTCTTTCCTCCCCCACAACCCTCCTACATCTCTCTGTGTCTGTTCAATTCCTTATCAGCTGTTTTTAGGGAGTCACACCTGGCTACACACAGGGCAATCTATGTACATATTAGTTAGTAATTGGAAACAGATACTCATTCAGCCTCAGCATGGGGACCTCACCAGTTTAAATTCAGACACAAATAGGGGGAATTTCAAGGGGACCCGCTACACCTGGGAGCAAAATACACGGGAGCAAAAGTGCAGCAAGAGTTAAACATGAGAGTTTGACAGGAGAGTGGACAGGAAAGAATGACAGCTACTGCAACACTTAAACCACAGGTAAGTAAACAGATAAGCAGTGAAATGGAACTAGAGAATAGATAAATATTACTAATATAACAGAGGAGAGGAAGAGAGAGAGAGAGGGAGGAAGGAGAAGGGAAGAGAAGAGAAAAAAAAAGAAAAAAGGGAAAGATTTTTTTTTTTTTTCTGTCCCACAATAACAAGAGGTTTCTGTCTATCTATATCTCCCCTAGTATCCTCCTCATGCATGCCAACATGAATAGATTAATACTCACTGTTCTAACTATCCCACTAATAATACAGATTTACTCTCATCCTTGCAACCATGCCCCGCACCCTCACCATAACATAATAATTCATCATGGACTTCTGCATACATGTGCACTATCAACTGAATGCTGGTGGAGAGTACTAAAATCAAGCCCACCCAGCCCCAGCAATTATAGCAACAAACGCACCCTCTCACTATATGTTCACCGCAAATAACTCGCTAAATTTTTATGCATATTGTTACTTGCCTTAGCAAATGATATAGAAACTAACCCTGGCCCTAAAATAGAAATAAATGGCAACCTCCCCTTTAAAAAGGGTCTGTCATTTGTGCACTGCAACATACGCAGTATACTGCCCAAAATGGACGAACTAAAAGCATGGTGTTATGCATACAAACCAAAAATTCTTATTCTTACTGAATCCTGGTTATCCACAAAAATTCCAGACACTGCTGTTGCCATAGATGGATACTCATGCTTTAGAAAAGACCGTGTAAAACGAGGAGGAGGTGTAATCATTTACATACAGGAGCCAATAAACTTTACACTTCTAAAGGACTCTCACAACACTGATTCTTATGAATACGTAGCTGGCAAATTTGTCTTCCATACTCAAAACAAATCATAATTGTAGACATCTACAGACCGCCAAATACCTCAGCACACACCGTATCAGACATAGCTCAACACCTAAAGGTGATTGCCACACAAAACAAGAAAAGCGAGTTGATGGTTCTTGGAGACTTTAATATTAATTGGCTTGATTCCAGGAATGAAAAATATTGTTCATTGTTTAAAGCACTGAACTTATCACAACAAATATCTTCCCCTACTCGCATAAATCTTAAAACATCCAACCATACCCTGCTAGACTGGATCCTCTCATCCTGCGCAAGCAGAATCCAAGATTCAGGTGTTCTAGCAAACATGTTTAGTGATCACTCCATAGTTTACTGTGTCCGCAAAATAAAACCAGTCAAATCAAATTTCAAAGTCATACTCACGAGATCATTTAGAAAATTTAACCTTCAGTCCTTGATTTAAAAAATTGCTCATGGCATAGATTACATCTAATACCTGACCTTGATTCAGCGATTGACTTTTTTAACTCAGAATTCCTACAGGTCTGTAATATCCATGCCCCACTAAGAAAGGTCAGGGTCAGGGAGGCACATCTACCATGGGTCTCAGCTGACTTGATTCAATTATTCAGTTTCAGAGATTCATTATGGACTAAATTTAAACAAACTGGCTCCCCTCATGATCACACTATATATAGGCAAGTACGGAATACATGTACAAAACAAACAAAACTAGCAAAAGCACAATATTTTAATAACAACTTGGACAATAACATTTCAAAGCCAGCCAACTTTTGGAAGGTTATAAAAAACATCTACAATCCACCTAACCATTCTCATCCATCAAATATAACACTAGACAATGAAACCATACAGTGCCCCCCAGCCATAGCCAATGCTTTCAACAGTTACTTTGTTGGATGTGCCACCACACTGATTAAACAAAACAAAGGCCACTCTGAAGTCCCACCAAGTTCAGAACAGTCACTGGCACCTGCTGCCTGGTTCAACAGTGCAAATGAATTCGATTTCAGGCCAGTAAATGAAAGTGAAGTATATGATCACCTCCTCAACCCAAAACTGAAATCTCAATCGAGCCCTGACCAACTACCAGCAATTTTATTAAAGCTCAGTGCTATGGTCACAGCCCAACCGATAGCAACTCTAATTAATGCCTCTTTGACATCAGGGTATATGCCCAAATCCTGGAAAGTGGCAAGAGTTGTACCTATCCACAAAAGTGGGGATAAAAATGTAGTATCAAATTACAGACCGATATCTCTCCTCCCCACTTTATCTAAAATCATAGAGAAATGTGTACATATGCAACTACATAAATATTACCAACAGACCAGTTTCTTCACCCCTCTTCAATCAGGGTTTAGACCAAACCACTCAACAGTCACGTCTCTTCTAAAAGTAACCAATGATATCCAGACTGGCATGGAAAATGGTGAACTCACTGGAGCTATTTTCCTTGATTTCGCTAAGGCCTTTGACACAGTAGACCATAACATTCTTATCAGCAAACTCCATAACTCAGGATTGGGTAATAATTCTCTACAATGGTTCTGATCCTATTTATCAGACAGAATGCAGTATGTGTCAGTTTCAAACAATGACTCCCGTCCGCTCAAAATAACAAGTGGAGTTCCCCAAGGCTCCATTCTTGGCCCTCTTCTATTTTCTCTTTTTATAAATGATCTGCCCAAGGTTTGCAAATCATCTTCAGTACACATGTATGCAGATGACACCATAATCTATGCTAAAAACTCTAGCATATCACAACTTGAAACAGAATTACAACATGATTTCTACAAAGTGGAAAGATGGATAACACAGAACAAACTTTTCTTAAACACAGATAAAACAGTCACAATGATATTTGGCACAAAGCACAAACTGCGTAATCTCGACAATATCCACCTATCCATTGTGACAGAGTCTAATCGTAAAGTGGCCCCAGTAGACTCCTACAAATATCTTGGTATGTGGCTTGACCCTAACCTCAATTTTGGTCACCACATTGACAAATTAACCTCTAAACTTTATCCCAAAATAAGTACACTTTATAGAAACAAATTATGTCTAAGTACCCAGGTGAGAAAACGTATTGTACAACAGATGCTGCTGCCAGTCATAGACTATGGTGACGTAGTATATGCTCCAGCGCCAGAAATCCACCTCAGTAAACTTGACACTCTATATAATTCATTATGCCGCTTTATCCTCCAGTGTGACTACACTACCCATCATTGTGACATGCTAAAAGAACTAAATTGGCTAACACTCAAATCTAGACGTGACCTTCATCTTTCTTGCTTAGTACACAATCACTTCTCTGGAAAACTACCACAATACCTAAGCAGTATGCTCACCCCAGCTCTCCATACTAACTATAACCTCCGCTCCACTACTAACAACTCACTGCGTATACCACAATACAAGAAAGAAGCAGGAAGATCTGCCTTCTCCTTCAGAGCTCCAAAAATCTGGAACAATCTGCCGGAAAAAATCACATCTGCACCCAGTCTAAAATCCTTAAAAGCAAATGTTTCTTTATATCTAAAACAGTGTGTAACTGTAAATAATCCCATTATTTAAATGTTTCTTTATATCTAAAAACAGTGTGTAACTGTAAATAATCCCATTATTTATTAAGTATGTATATTTCTGTATGTTTGTATATAATGTCTCACAATTAGTGTAAATATGTAACCTTTTACTGAAAACTATCCAGGACATACTTGAAAACGAGAGAAATCTCAATGTATTCTTCCTGGTAAAACATTTTCTAAATAAATAAATAAATGGTCCTAGTGCTCCAGAAGATGAGATATCAGGGTAGATGTAAAGACAGAGGGGGATTTTTCAAGACATAGGGAGATGGGTATGGAGTTCCATAGGTATGGAGCAGAAAGCGAGAAAGGTTTGAGACGGGAGAGGGCAGAGGGTGTGAATGATCATATAATCTGGTTTGGGAGAATGGCTGCCTCAAAGATTATTTATTTTCTTTTTCTTTCTTTCTTTCTTTCTTTCTTTCTTTCTTTCTTTCTTTCTTTCTTTCTTTCTTTCTTTCTTTCTCTCTCGATATTTTAAAATGATTCTTTGTCTTTAATAACTTTGGTATTTTGTCACGTGTTGAAGCATGTTAGCATATTTTGCTCTTGTGAGTAACTTGGTAGCAGTTAAATGGCTATTTCCATCACATATTTTAAAGCAAAAGATGATGGAATATAAAGCACAAGAAACTTAATTTCAGTGTCATTATATCTTATTATAATATATAATTGTGATCTATAGATATTATTAATAGAAAGTATTGCTTTTAAGTAGAATGCTAACTGTTTAATGGGTATGCCAGAGCACTGAATATAAAAGAGTGAAAATATATGGATAACAATTAAGAACTCAAATATCTAGATTTCAGTAACCCCATGCAAAATTGAGCTTGCTGCTGTGTTAAACAATGTAAGCAAATATTTTATAGCCTTAAGATGCTTCTAGCTAAATGCTATAATTATATTTGCACATCAGTGCTAGTAATTATTTTTCTAGTTTCCAAAGAGAGCTCTTGTAAAGATTAATGGGCTCATTCAAACTAATTGCACTAAAGCCCTACACAAAGGTACAGTACTGGCAGCTGATGCAGAGTTACTGTAAGTTACTTTAAATTGCACTAATATGTTGGATTGTCTGCTACAATCATTTTCACTTTTGACTTAAATCACTATAAAAGCTTGGATGCTAAATATACTTCTTCAGCATCCAAGGGGTTAATACTGGAGTGGCTTTTTTTCTTTATTTTCGGGATTTGCATAAAATGACAAATCTTGCATATTTACATTCAAGAAGCAGTAAACTTTTTTATGAAAAATATTATTGTATTCTTATTTCTGCTGAGTAAAGCAAGGGTACTCCTTCATGGGAAATTTTTCATTCAGATGTTATTATGGCAATTTTTTTTATAACATAGAAATATTTAAAATACATCAGTCTGAGATTTAATAACTTTGAAATGATGCATCTCCCAGCTGTGGGAGTACCCTGTTGATGAAGGTGGTGGTACCTGTGATGCCACATGAGAGCCTTCTTGGCTTATACAAGCCAGAAGTTAGTGAGAGATATGATGGGAATGACTACCAGACCCACCAGCATCATGAAACATTAGAACAAGATCAGACTGGTGTGCACCATGATGGGTACTGGTGGGAGTGGAATGATCAGTCCACCATATATTGTGGTGATGGTAGTGGCGTTGCCAGCAGTAGTTTAAGACAGGTGGATGCTGCAGTAGCAGCACAACTACAATAAACCACATCACGTGCACCTGGGGAGAAGGTGTGCTGTCATCAGGGATGGCTCTAGGTGTTTGGGGGCCTAAGCAAAAAATTCACATGGAGCTCCTCTTTACTCCCGTGTTGGTATTTCTAATAAGACACTGCCATCTAATTTTGTCTACATGCGGTAGCGGTACTTTATAAGCAGTTCAGGACCCTTTGACTAAGTGAGGCCCCTAAGCAACCACTTATTCTGCTTATACTGTAGCACCACCACCTCCACTGTCAGTCATGAAGATCTTCTCTTCCTCCCCAACTGAAATCATGGATGTGGAAATACTTTTCCTTGAGGGCATCAGTTATTTAATCATTCTTAACAACAATGTGTACACTCTAACAAAATGGGAAAAACCTTGGCACATACACCCTAATAAAGCACATCCAGAGTAACCCTGAGATTCATGTGGGACATATGAAGCCATCCACCTACAAAAAATTAGTTTCTGCTATTACTGTGCCTCCTGTCCATTCCTATTCTCAAGAGCAACATAGCCCATAAAAAAATCCCACAAAAAATCCTGCCAGCCCACAATATTGACTGCTTCACTTGGCTCATTGTTACCTTGTCCTAGGGTACGGGCTACTGGTAGTAATATCCCAGTCCCCCCTACACACACATAATCAAGGTCCTACTCAGCAGTGGCACTGCCATGAAGAAATGTGTCACCGCTTCCACCGGCAGACAATGAACTTGCAGATGTCTAAATCTGGCAATATGTTTCCATATATTGTACATTGTATGTACAACAGAATGCAGGGGATACAAGAGCATCTTCAGACTGAACAACATGCAGAATACAATAGGCTCATGCCAAGATGTGTCAGTTACTTTTATTGAGTGATAATGAGTGACACATGGGAGGTGTCAGTCACCCAACTTGTCTTTGTGGTATGGACAAGGTACAAAGCTTTTGACACCACCTAATTTCTTGGGGAAGGTTTAACATTGTCAAGATGCTTATAGCACACATGCCAAGGTGTGATATCCCAGTTCTTCTCCTTCTTCACAACCTAGTCACATACTGTGGCCAGTGCAGGTGTAGATAATAACTGCACAGTTCCTCCTCTACCCCCAAGGAAAACAACTCAAACAGGAAGAGAAGGTTTGTTGTGACTGAGCAACTTTTCCCAGCATATGCACTTAAAGTGTCACATGTTCCAGCTGATGTTGGTTCTGTTACGACTATCTGTAGAGATGAGGATCATGGGCCCTTTCCCACCACCACTACTACTACTACCCATTGGCATGTTAGATAACACACCAGGCTGATATTGTGATGTAACATTTGATGCAAAGATGACTCTTAAGCGGGAACTAAATTAGCAAACACGATAATGTCACTGTTGATTGCCATATAATGCTCCTGGGTGTTGTTTACATGGCTGAAAGCCTGCAAAAAGTGTACACCTACAAACAGTGTATTTCAAGGATTGTCTTCATACAGGCCTACTAACAATTTTTTAAAGAGCTACCTTGAAATACAGTACTGAACATTAGCCATGCCCTGGGAGCACAACTATTCAATAATCTGTCTACCAGAATGGAGTGTAGGCCGCACAAATACATGTAGCTTGAACGTGCGTTTCAGATTTTTAATCTCATAGTGTATTCATTTCAGTCGCTAAACAATGCCAGATACATCAACTTCAAAGGAAAGAAGCTAATGTTCAATACTATCTGGCAATGTGAAATGCTATCAAAACAAGCTCAAAATCACAGCCAGTTACATCAATCCAAAGTATCGAGTCCTTTCAAATAAATATATAAATACCCCAAAATAAATGACACACAATGCCTGTGTTTGGAGGTTCTCAGAACTGCAAGACAGGGTCCACCCAGGAGTGGAGCATAGACATAGAAACATAGAGAGGCAGGAGCACACATTGGAGACAGACTTGGAGTGGGGACTGGAGAGAATTGCACTTAAAAAATACACATAACACACTTTGGCACGTATTGCATACATCAAATACAAACACAAACACACACATTTGTTTTTGGACACACAACACATTTTTTATTTCATACAGTTTGATTCAGTGGGTGGAAGGGAGTGCCAGAGAAACATTGATTTGTTGTAGGAAATAAAACTGGTGTTAGGCCCAAGCCCTAAGGAAACATTGATTTGAAGGACTTAGGCATGTTTGACACAAGCCCTAAATAAACATTGATTTGTATGAATTAGGCAAGCCCCCAAAAATTGTTTTTTTTTTTTTTTGTTTAGGTCTCTGTTGTTTTTTTTTAACAACAAGCCCTGTGAAAAATAAATGCCCTACTGACCTCATGCCAGCAGATCTATTTATGTTAGTCAGTGGCCACTAGCTGTTGTCAAATGCCTTGATGTAATTGCGAAATTTGCGATTACTGTTCTTGCTGCTGCTGAGTTGTTTAAACAGCAGGATGATGAGCTCAAATGGAATTGGATCAACAATGACATTAACATGGATGATGAATGATCAAGGTTCCACTTGCCACGACTAGCTACAGTGATGCGCTTAAGGCAGTAGCAGCACCATAACTAGCCCCCACCACTTTAGGTATATGTGAAGAAAAGAAGCTGGATAATAATGCTTCTCCATCTACTCCTCCTCCAAAATCATGGGTGTGTTGTTACTGGAAAAGAAGTGTTTCCATTGAGAGCAGGAACTGTGCCTCT
The DNA here is from genome assembly GCA_037306005.1 of Rhinophrynus dorsalis. Classification (NCBI taxonomy): domain Eukaryota; kingdom Metazoa; phylum Chordata; class Amphibia; order Anura; family Rhinophrynidae; genus Rhinophrynus; species Rhinophrynus dorsalis. Next base: position 479,620,438 of record CM074720.1, on the reverse strand, counting down.
CACATCAGCAACTTCAATGTGCACAATGTGTGGTAAATAAGGGAAGGACTGGAACAATTGGTACATTTGCACTCACATCAAACATCTGCCCCAACTCTAGCCAAACACCATGACACTTAGAGTCGCCAATGTGAAATCCCCCAACAGGAAACCAAGTACTGCTGCTGTAACTATGCCCCTTGTCTACTCCCCGCTAAGGAAACATGACAGCTTTCAGACAGTTTAATAGTAAAGATGAACCCTCCCTGCCACCAGCTTAGCATATTCTGTGGGATGGAATCTCTTCAGATGCCGCTTTATGCCCTGGTTGTGATTATCCTATACCACATTGCCATGTGTGGTCAGTGCTCCACACAGTGTGCAATGGGTGGACATGAACTGCCATATCCTGACATATTCCGAATGGCTATCACTTGGTGAGGGAGGTAACGATGTATGTGGATTAGCAGAACATGTAGTTACCCTAGAGCAAGAAGGTGATGGTGAGCCAGGTGTTTTGCTTGTCATCGAACTTTCAGCTTCTGGTTGGGTTTCTCTATTCTTCCTCCACTTTGATCTCCACCTCAACTCTTGGGGAGAGACAGGGTGTTTGGCTTTAACATGTTTCACATAAATGTCATGGTGTCTGTGTTTCATGTGGATTATCAGGGTGGTTGTGCCAATGAGCATTCCCTCCTTTCCCCTTTTCACTGACTTGTCCTAAATTGTGCACAGTGCCGTCACTGATGAACGCACTGTGTCTGCCACAAGACAAAAATAGTCCCACACTCAGGACTTCAGGGGGGGGGAAGGTGGAGAAGAATGTCCTCTTTCTTCTTCTCCTCCACATTCCCCTTCACTGGCTGGGGCAGAGGATGATGTTGCTGCTGTTGCTGCAACTGCCTCGGGATCAGCACTGTAACTAGAACCAGGAGTATTGATGCTGGCAAGTGGAACCTATCCTAGTCCCGCAGCACTTGTTGACCCCATTCCCACTGTATCCACGGTGGTCTCTGGCACACTAGCCTGCTACTTGCCATCCTGCTGCCCTTGCAACTCAGCAGTAGGAATTAGAACAATAGCAAACTCCTCAAATTCCAAAAGCTCACTGCTGGAAGAGGTGGTGATGCCCATCTTCATCCGTGTGTCCCATTCCTTCTCAGTTTGGGCTAAAAAGTTCATTAATGCCTCTTCCACCCAGCTTCTCCACCATCTTCACCACCACCACCAGTCCCTCTGTGCTGATGATGCTCTATTACAGACATCTCACCGGAGGTGATGAGAATGTGACAGAGGGTCCCCTAATGTTACACTTGCCATTTACTTTTTACCTGAAGAAGGCAGACTGCCAACACTAGCAGCAGGAACAAGCAGCTGATCTGTACTTCTGAAGGTGGTGTTATTGCCTTCTTTAGGATCATGTTCCACCTGCACAATGCTGTGGGGGGAAGGGGACTCATAGGGTCAGGGGAATGGCTCCCTTTACCACTAGTCTGGATGCTCTGCATTACCACTCCCCTAACGCTAGTCCTACCAGCTGCTTCACCATCTCTGTTACTACTAATACCAACCACATTGATTTCAGTCCCTGACTCTGAGTCACAGTCACTAGTAATATGATGATCGCCCACTCCCTCACTCCTAACACTCTGTACAAGCTGCTGCACCTTAGTAGTAGTAGTAGTAGTAGTAGTAGTAGTAGTGGTGGCAGGACTGCTTGTGGATGGCATGTGTGACACAGGGTCCCCTGCTGTCAAACTTGGCATCATCTCCTCCAACTTCCTCCTACTGAGAATTACAAGACACACTAGTACAAGACACACTGTCAGTGGGTTCAGCACTGGCAGCAGGTGGAGCACTGGCAGTAGGTGCTGCATTGACAGAAGGGGCAGCACTGGCAGAAGGCACAGACAGCAAACCTGCCTTGCTCACACTACTTCCCCCTTCTTCCTCTGCCCTTGACAAAAATTTTCCCAAGATCCCAAGGGGGGATGTAGGGATACTGACCAGCATTGGGTCTGGGAAACCAGGGCATCCAGACCCTTTCACGTTGGTGGTAGTGGTCACTTCCTCCTCCTCACACTCACTGGATGCATAACAGTCATTCCAGGACCACCTTTTATTGTTATTAAGCTTGCTCATAGTGATAACACAACTGCCTAGCACCTCTCTCTCCCTCTGTAGCTGCTGTGTTTCACTTCCCGGAAAATGGTACATTTTATAGCAAAAAGGCGGAAAATACATTAATAAAAGGGCAAAAACATATAAGCCATTGACAGAATAGCAAAGAATTTTTGCCAATGAGCGAAAACAGTAAATATTTTAATTGCTGTATTTATAGCTTATTTTCATGCAAAAAAAGAGGACAACCACGTGGTTTTCGCAGATGTTTTGTGGGAGCACGATGGGACATTTTGCCTACCCCAAGTCATTGCCACTTCAAAGTCCCACTCAGTCACACAATCTAATAGTGTTGAGTAACCAGCAACAATACAGATTATTGCATCCACTGCCTTAACTTTGTTGACTGCCGCTGCTGCTTTCGGAAGTGCAGCACCTGTGACACCTAGTAGAAAGCATGGCTTGCACTTAGGCACGACCTCAATGACTTCCCACCTGAACACAGCCACAGGTGTGATTGAGAGACACACCATCCATGAGTCTGAGATGCTACAACTAGAAGCAGCAGAAGTATGCCTAAACTTTCCCGGTGCTCAGGGGCACATAATAGAAGTGCTGTTGATGTGACAGAGAGAGGTCCAAGATTTTCTGTTCTTCCTGCAGAAGAGTATTACAGGGAGTTTGTTTTTGGAGACGACAAGAGTCATAGAGTGCCTACACATACCGCCACCACCCTCATCACCTCCACAAGTCATCTAATTAAAGCAATTACATTATACATCTTTTCTACTATGTACTGCCATCCCATATTTACTAATTTCTTAGAAAGAAGTCAAAACCTGTACAAAAATAATGCAAAAGCATACGGATGGAATAGTTAACTCTGCAAAATGTTGGTGATTGACATGCTGATGTTTTCTTTTGTTGAAAATGGAGGCTTTAAAAAATGTATGTCATATGTTGTACCCTGCTGGAATATCCCAAGCTGCAGTTAATTTTCAAGGATGGTTGTGCCAGTTACTTAAGCATAAAGTTAGTGGTTGTGAGCAAAGAAAATAAGGCACTCAGTCTGCTAACAATTTTTTCAAGGCTGTAGGACTCACAACTTTTACTTTCAGCTATTTATGTCTCCACTTCAGCCCTCAGAATAAGTAATATTGCTGTGGGAAATCTTGCAGTCATAGAAAACATAGGCAAAATATTGCAAATTTCTCATGGGAAATGTATTGGTACTGCAATTTTACAGCTAGAAGTTTTGCGGAAATTGCTGTGGGAAATTCCTCTGATTTTTCACCCATCCTTAGTTATATATTCAAAGTAGAATATTTGTTCTATTGAGGCATATATATAAAATGGCAGAACAAACAAATGGAATATGAAGTTTAATGTGGGAAAGTCTAAAGTTATGCATTTTGGCAGAACAAATCTCAATGCTACTTAATAACTTAATGGAGTTGTTTTAGGAGACTTATTGCTAGAGAAAGATCTAGGGGTTCTTATAAAGTACAACGTTTGAAAGTGTGACCAGTGTCACACAGCAGTAACAAAAATAAACAAAGGCCTGTCTTGCATAAAAAGTGGTATTGAAGGAATACTGGATAACATCATTTTGGTAGGAGCTCACCTCTACACAGTGCATTTTTGGGCACCAGAACTGGAGAGAGTATAGTGAAGAGCAACAAAATTAAGGGAATTAAGGACTTGAAATATTTTATTTACACTAGAGAAAAAAACAACTAAGAGGGGATATTGTTATGAGGTATAAGAATATGCAAGGTCAATATAAGGATCTCTCTGGCATTTCATTCCAAAGCATTATAAGATAACTAGGGTCCACCCCATTAAGATTAGATAAAGTGAGTTTTTTACAGTGCATGCTAAATTGTAGAATTCCTTGTCCAGCCAAATTGTAATGGATGTACTTAAGAGAAGATGAGATGCATTTCTAGCAGTTGGGAGTTGGGAAGGCTCTTGCTTTCTTGGTTATACTGTGGCAAAGGTTGAACTTGATGGACTTGTGTCTTTTTCAACCTAACTTACTATGTCACTATGTTGAAAAAAATGAATTTATAGTTTGCATAGTTACGCTAAACAATAAAGGGTGAGGCCTAGTTTAAAGAACATGGAACAAACAAATGTCACATTTCACCAGGTCATCTAGGTGCAAAATAAGCTCCAGTCCTTAAAATGTGTCTCTTGGTACATATATGTCCAGAATTTCCTTCCTGGAAAGGAACAAATATGACTTTTTGTTACATATATTTATTGTTTCAGAAGTATGTTCTTTCTTGTTCAACTCCCATCCACCATCTGTATGCTTTTCTTTTTACAATTGCTCATTAGCAATTAGTTGCATTGTATGAATATGTAAATGAAAAACATAGACACACTTAAATTATAACTTCAGATTTTATGCATAACGTTTGGGGAGGGTGCTAACATTATTTAGTGGTAAACCTGGTGCTGGATTCAAGCCCTACGCCTACCTAACACCAATTTACTATGCTTCATACAGAGTTACATTATAAATTAGTTTGGGAAAAAGACACCAGCCCATCAAGTTCAACCTTTGCACAGTATATCCCAGAAACTAAGAATTACATAAACTTTCCCAACTTCAAGAGGGGTATTGGTATATTCACCAGAACTTCCTGATTAATCTCCAAAAATATATTACAACCATGTACTCTTTTGCTACAAATGTATCTAATCCTCTCTTAAATGTATACATTGAATTTGCCATATTCACTTCTTTAGGTAAAAAAGATCCACAATTTAACAGACCTTACTATAAATAGCCCTTTCCCCCCACTGCTGAAATGGTGGCCCCTGGCTATTGGACCAGGCCTTAGAATGAAAAGTTTACTTGAAAGATGTTTGCACTGACCTTATGTATACTTGTACCTTGTAAGAAGATCCCTTTGTAGGAATCTTTTATCTAGAGTAAATAAATGAAATCTAGCTATACATTTTTCACACTTCAATTCCTACCCTTCCTTTATTACTTTTGTTTCACTTCTCTGCACTCTCCAATACTATAATATCCTTTTTGCATATCCCAGCTGTCTTACCAGCAAATGGGAAAATTATGCTGTGTATTCCTGCATAAATAACCCATAGTGACAATGGTGTCCATCTCAATGGTATCTGGAAAGATGAAGCTTGTCTTCTTCCTGTCTGTTATGGCTCTTGTATGTGGGGTTACTCACAAATACAACACAATATCATAATATAATGCTTCTATTGACATAGTAGTGTGGAAGAAATAAAATTCACTGTCACTCAGAGGTAAATTTGGAGAAAACATCCAGGACTTTATTAGTATCCAACACAGATGTGCAGGGAGGAGTATTGCTTTCCCACGTAATGGTCTGCAAGTTTCCTTCAGGTAGTAAGATAACATGCATTGATATAGACAAAAGGAATGTTGGAAAGCATACGTTTATTACAAATCTATTGGCTCATAGAGCCTCTTCTTTGGTGATATATCGCCTTCGTACAGGAAAATTTGCTTTTAAGAACAGAAACCAAATTGGACCAGAGCAGCAACCTCCCTCTTAAGGATGTAACCCTTTAGTGTATGAATTTTCAACTTTTCCTTTCAGTGTACTTAAAGATGCATAAACCTTTATTTGAAATTCTTTATTCTTTCATAAACCTTTATTTCCACAGCAGCAATTACTGTGCAATCACAGTTTATCGAATAATCAGAGTGGGATGATGTTACGAAACAGTGCAATCACACAATTTGAGGATGCACAGGAAGTACCCATGGATGTACTGAAAATGTGCAGTCATACACAGGCAATGCTCTTTTTCAAGCCAAATTTCTCCAAAAACACACCCGAAGTCCAAGTTAAGCAGTGCATAGTTGTCTTGGCTCCTAACTTGCTGTTTGGCATTATTCTGCAGTTTCTGACTACTTACCATGAGGTAGCGTTTTACCTTAGACTCCTTTTGATTTATGCCTGTCCCAAAATGTCTGCCTCTTTACAGTTTTTGAACCTGAGCTGTCAAACTATGCTTTTGTCTCTACCCTTCTCTCTCTGCCATGTACTTGACTTGCTTCTCTGAACACTGGTGCCCATACATAGAAAGATAAGAACCATTTGGCCCATCATGTCTGCCCATTTTCCTACTTTAAAAACCTCAAACCGTATTTGGTCCTTGGTATTTTCTTATGTTAAGGACAACCTCTGGTGCTCAGTGCCAGGATGTGAGAGGTTGGCCATGCATGGATTTGATGGTTTATATTTATTACTTTTTTTAACATACCATCTGCTTCTTTTAAACAAAAATGTAATCCAGAATTAACATAAAAATTGCATTCTATAAAATACTTAGAGGAGCAAATTATCCTTAATTGACAGTATATTAATATCACCATTTAAACATGTTTTGTGAATATTCTAAAAAATAAATAAAAGTGTAAGTGGAACCACATATCAGCTGAATAGGCTGACAGTAACCATAAACTACTAAATAATTTTAATGGATGATAGATGAATCAGCTCCTCATATATAGCATTTATTAACTATGGCATAAAATAACTTGAAACAGTCAAGTATGACTTCCATTTATACGTTTTATTAATAAAAATAAATAAACAATTACTGTGTAGGCTAAGAGCAGTAATTTTATTTCAGTGAGACTGTTTATTCTCAGTAGAATGCATTTAACCAATCACAATGATTATTTATTCCTATTTTAAATTCCATTATTAAAACGTACCAGTGGAATTGTAAAAAAAATTACATATTGTACAGTGTCCGACCAGATGAGATTCCAACCAATAACTATCTCTATTTTGATTCTCTTGTAGGATTGGTCAAAAATTCTCATTTTCTTTTCACTGAAAAAAAAAAAATTTTTGTAAACATTCCTATGTAAAAAAAGTCTGCCTTTTCAGTACCACCAAGGTAATTATCTAAAACATGTGACATATACTAAGCTTTCAAGAGCAGGGACCACTGATCCTTTTGTTTCCCATGTTATAGTATTTTATACTTCTGTATACCTATTCTGTATAGTGCTGTGTGTGTGTAAAGGACTGGTTGTGGAAAGCAAAAATAGAGGCAGAAAGACAGAGTCATTTGACTGCAAACTTCAGCAAAAGTATGAAAACATTCTTAGCACTGGGGGTGAAAAAGCTTAACAGCAAAGAGGTTTAAGGTCAGTTTTCTAGGAGCAGGAATAGTAAAATATCTGTTCTGAACTGTGCATCCCAAAACTGTTCTTGTAAGTTGCTTAGATGGAAGTGGTAAGAAAAATGACTCCCCACCCCCAGCTGGCACTAGAATCTATGATCAAAGCACACACATCACAATAGGATTAAACTGCCAGGTATTACTCTTTGTGAGATATTCCTCTTGCAGTTCAGCATCTTCCCATGAGAAAAAGAGGGAGACTCAGAGGTGTATTTTCAGATCCCCTTTCTGGTTCCATTTTGGTCTGCACCCATTGGACACCCCATAAAAATTAGTTGAATTTGGTATTATATTCTATGTGGTGGCTTCAAAACTATCGGTGTGTGTTAGAAAAGTGGTTTCCAACAAACACTTGTGTTTAACAACAAAAGAAGATTAACCCTGTGAGTGCCAGTGGGTCATGCAATGCATTGTTAATCTAACTACAGTTAATACATCCCTTGAAAAATAAAAACTTATATGTAATCCTGATGTCCAGCAGGGTCTTCAGCACCTTGGTCAGCTACTTCCATCTTCATCTTGAATCTTCTCTCCTTGTTTCCTTCTTCCGTAAAATCTGTTTTAAAAAAATCCAGTGAGAGTTGATTTTAAAATAAAATCATGCTCCCAAGAGATGCCACAGTTAACCCTTTGAGTGCCATAGAGGTACCCTTACACCGCTCAAAAGGTAAATGAAGCGTGGCATATCTCTTCAAAGTAATATGTTGTCAGTATGTTTGTAAAAAAAATAAGTAATTCTTGATTATTCAAAACAAAAATGCTTCCAAAGTATGAACAAATGTCTGCTGCCACTGCCGCTGGCTCTGCTGGTGGCAAAAGTTATGCATGTGGTCACAGACCCCCCCTATACGTACCAGGCCATTGCCCGAGTCCCAGTGAGGGAATTTTGAACAGAGACTGGCTTTTTATATGGTCAGTCTCTGTTTAAAATGAATACCAGCCTCCAGTTGGCTGGGATGTATGCTTACACACCTCCAACCTAATCAGCTTCTAGTGAGTTTTGTCATTCCCCGCCAGAAGCTGGATAATGGCATTCATTTTGAACAGTGTGTATATATATAAAAAGCCAGTTTCTGTTCAAAACTCCCTCATTGGGACTCGGGCAATTACCTGGCGGGGGGATGACAATGGCAGCAAACATTTCTTCATACTTCGGAAGCAATTTTATTTTGAACAAAAAATACTTACTTATTTTTTTTACAAATGGACTGACACATACTACTTTGAAGCGATATGCCACACTTCATTTAAAGGGTTAACTGTGGCATCTCTTGTGAGATTATTTTATTTGAAAATCAATTCTCATTGGATTATTTGTTTTTTAAAACATATTTTACTGAAGAAAGAAGGAAACAAGAAAACAGAAGAGAGTGTTAGGGTGTTAGGATAGTGTTAGATGTAGTGTTATTTAAGTGTTCATGTTAGGGATAGTGTAGGGTTAATATATGGTAGGTGCAGCTGACTCTTTTGATCTCACTCTCATTGTTTGACACCATGTTGGCTTTTATTCTTTGATATTCCCACAAATCATGCTATGAGTTTTGGGAACTAACATCTACAACGAGCATTTAGCCACAACATGGGTTTTGGCCACCGGTCTGTTTTACCAGAGGGGAATAGAATCAAGCAGTAAGAACAGTTACAGGACCCACTTTATAGAAAAGGATTATTAAGGAATAGACATGTTTTCATATGTACAGCTGTTAGATGTCACCAGTTCTCATCTGTTCATTCTTCCAGCATTTCTGCACAAAGGCAATCAGTTACAGCAAACCAGCTGCACCACGGGGCACAAAGGAAAATGTCCATTGCTTTATATCAGACTTTTAACTTCTTGAATGCTGGTGAGGTCTCCAAAACAATGCAACACAACATTGGTGACATCTTCAGCTTCCAAGAGTTTTAAAGTTAATTTTCCCCCTAAGCTAATTACTTTGTCAATTATTCCTGATGACTTTGATGTGGGCCATGTGGGCAGTTTGCTGCGGAAATCATTTGTGGTGGTGAGGCAGGTTGTGGCTGTGGAGTGGATGTCGACTACTTCTCCATCCCATTGGATTAATGCTATCAAACTGAACATTGCGCACTTCCGTCTGATTTATGTTCAGTTTGTCCACAAAACTTTGACTTAATTTGCGGCCTGTGGTCTGACTTCTGTAACAAAACCTGAGGGAGTGCCTGTCCGCGATCCCTCCGGGTGCTGTCTTGCTGCTTGTGTTTTGTCTCTGCTTCATGATTGGTGGGTGATGAGGTCTTATTTGGTTGGAGATCCTTGAGCCGGGTCAGGGGGGTTGGTGGTGGTAGACGGTTTCACACTTACTCTCTAGGCCCATTTATTGCTGGGGGACATAATGATGTCCTGTTCTGCGGTTTACTGATATGCCCTTGCACCTGTTATTTCATTTATGTATATTTGGCACTGTGTGTTGTGTCCTTTGTTAATGATGTATTTTGATGTCCCTACTCTGTTGTAGATCTGTCTTCAATAAAAATGTAATTAAAAAAAAAGTTCATTTTCAATCAAAGCTAATTTTTATTTGTTCCCTATAATGTACTTGATTTGCTGGGCATATGGCCCAGTAATTCATAGTTTCCAAAGTTTACTTGAAAATAACTTTGAAATAATGTTTCTAGTAGGCTGTTGTACTTAAACTGGATATTTTCAGCATGATTACTAGCATTACATTTTAAAGTTTTCTTATTTAAGTGTTCTAGTAATCCTGAGTTTGCTTTCCACTCATGAATTACAATGAGAATGTTTTTTTTTCTTTTTTTCACTCTACCTATTGCGATGCTACTCATTATGACATATTTGTATTCAGTGAACTCCATCTAGTGCAGGTTTACGGATCCACATCCTCTACTTATTTCCAGGTGGATGATTATTTTCGAGATATTTTAATATAATGTACAAATCAATCTCTTCTCTCAGGTTTGGGTAAAGTTTAAATGCTAGATGAAGAACTACATATGACAGCTACTATCTTTTAGTGACTTTAACTCATCCATGAAAGTAACACTAAAAGTAAATGATGCAGCTTCTAGTTTTTAAGTCATATTCATGGGTATTATATTATTGTCAAGAAAACTATTCAGGCTTGTTTCAAGTTGGTTTAGGTACAGTAGAACCAAAATGTCTTTCTGTTTAACAAGCTGATTTACCATCCTTGGATATTAGAGTCTTCTCCAACACAATGAGAATCAATGCATTTGGGACCACGTTAGCATACAAAGGAGAAAAATGTCAAGCCCAACACATATACATTTATTTGAATAAACCTCTGCTTGTTACCTGCAATATAGTAGATTTCCCATTATGTTCTTACCCTGCTTCAAGAGTATTTTAAATTTATAGGACAATGGAAGAATGTATTTGAGAGTAAAGGGAGGGTGAAAATATTAACTTTTGAATTAGTATTTATTATGTATTTAAAGTCATATTGCCTAAAGAAAGTGTAGTAAATATGACAAGTGTAGACATGAAGGGGTTTAGACTCTTAGTGTCAGAGGGGTGCCCATTGCTTTGCAAACAAATGCATTTGGCACCCCCTCTGGCACTCAAGGGGTTAGTGTCACATGATCATATAATAATTTGCTAGGATGTTTGTCAGAAGCCATCATGCGCAGTAGAGACTGCTCGAATGCACAGAATGCTGGGAGTTCTGTGCTGGGAGCATTCTGTGCTTTCTGGCAGTCTCTACAGTGCATGACTGTGTCGGAGACCAGACAAGAGCAGGACTGGCCTCTTAACATCACCCAGACCTTGGCTCGTGTACACAGGCATTTACACAAGTTACCTGATTGAAACATATACATTCGATGCATGTTAGAAACTGGGGTTGGGTGTCTCTTTTTTTCTAAGCATTTTGGGGAACATCCACAAACCACTGTTTTTGAATGTGCAGGGTCTGCTTAAAAGGAAAAAAAAGGTGTAAGATGTTTAGGCTGTTCACAGAAAAGCATCCAAAATTGTCATTTGACTGTAAAATGCAACAGAAATGTGAAAACATGCCTTAACATTGACGTTTTCAACCTCCTGAATGTTACAGAGGTCTCCAACTCCTAGCTCTGCAATGTGTTGAGACCTCTCTAGTATTCAAACCCAATGGATTAAAAGACCGTTTAAATGAATGGGAATATTTGGAATTTGTATTTATTTATGGTACATTTGATTTACTCCAAAACTATTCAATTTCTTTTTTTAAAATATGGCCCTTAAATAGAAAATAACACAATGAAGATTTTAGAAAAATATATTGCTATCTAACATGAACAAATGAATGCTGTATCACAATTAAATCACTTGGCTTAATTTACAGTTATAGTTATAATTTCCATTGATGTGGTGATTGTTTTGCAAAACAATATATATTTAAAACATAAGTTAACTTTTTTGATAATTGCCATCCTCTCACTTCATGTTACAGAGAGAAAGACAATAACCACAGTTATAGAAAATCTTTGTAGAGTGGGGGTCGGTAGGGGTGGGCAAAAAGTGAGAAAAAATTCCTGCATGACTGTTCTGTCTTCTGACACGTTTGCTCAGTGTGTCTTCTGACATCCAGCATAAACCTCCTCCTGTCTTCTGAATAAGCAGACGGTTCTTTCAACTTTAACTTGTTTATTGGTAAACAACATGAAAGTGATGGAGTGAACAGGGTATGGACTTGTATGAGATGACAGGGTATGGTTTGAAGGAGGTAAAACTACAAATAAATACAAAAGTACAGCTGTCAGTAATCTGCATAACATATACAGCAATGGCATCCATCAATACAGAGCACATGGTGAGATGGCTGACTAACATGGCTGCTATACATGAGAGCACATGGCATACATACAGCATCTTACAGATAAATAACTGTACTCTAACATTACAACAGTTCTATATAACATACAGTATTAACATCACAGCACTCTGATGTAACTCCTACCAGATATGCTTTGTCTGGGATGATGGATTCAAGATGAGTTGCAGGAGGCTGGTACAATGCTTCTGATTATGGCCAGTCTCTGGGCTGTACTGACCTTCTTGTTCCCAAAATGCACAGGGAAACTGTTACATCATTCTCCCATGCTGCTTTGCAGTCTTAAGGTGGAATGTAAACTAAGGGAGCACTGCTGCATTCGGCCAGCAGATGGTGCTATAACATAACAAATAACATCACATGGCTGTCTAGCAATGTGTATAACTTATAGGACAGAACACTCCCCGCCTGGCATCATCCGATGCCACCACTAGACTCTTCTGGCGAAAACAACATAACCAGTTCTGCAACTGGCCGAAGGAATAGTTTGGTCTCACCAAACTTCGATACCTTAATCTCAGCTTTTCGTACATTCCCATCTTTGCTTGGGAACACCTGAGTGACAAGGCCCAATGGCCACTCATTCCGGTGTAACTGGCTGTCCTTCATGAGCACGACATCGCCGGGTTTGAGGTTTGGCTTGTTCGCCTGCCACTTTCTCCTTGTTTGCAGGGTGGAGATATACTGCTTCCTCCATCGGTCCCAGAAAATATTGGAGAGACTTTGCACTTGCCTCCATTGGCGTCTGTAGAGGTCTTTGTCACCAAATTCTCCAGGTGGTGCGCTCACAGTGTTGGTTTTCTGAGTCAGTAACATGGCAGGAGTGAGGACAGTAGTGTCTCCGGGGTCGCTGGAAAGTGTAGTCAGCGGTCTGGCATTCATGATGGCTGAAACTTCTGCCAAGAATGTAGTCAAGGCTTCATGGGTGAGTCTTGTACTACCCACTTGCAGGAAGATTGAATCCAGGATCTTTCGTGCTATCCCTATCATTCTCTCCCAGGCACCTCCCATATGGGAAGAATGTGGTAGGTTAAAAGTCCAGGTGCAACCTTGCTCACTTAGGTATCTCTCGACATTGGTAGTGTCCAAGTTGGAAGGGATTTGAAGTTCTTTGACTGCTCCAACAAAGTTTGTGCCTCTGTCGGAACGGATGTGCTTCACAGGCCCTCTGATGGCGATAAACCGTCTAAGTGCATTTATGAAGCTTGAAGTGTCCATAGCTTCAATCACTTCTATGTGGACGGCTCGGCTGGACATGCAAGTAAACATAACGGCCCAACGTTTCGCACTGGCATGGACTCCCCTAGTGTGCCGTGTAGCCACATTCCAAGGACCAAATACATCCAGACCAACGTTGGTGAAGGGAGGATCTGTGCTAAGTCTGTCAGATGGAAGATTGGACATCTTTGGGTTCTGAGATGTGCCACGAAGTTTGCGACAAGTCACACAGTTGAAAATGAGCTTGCTCACACATCTCTTCGCTCCAACTATCCAAAGTCCGGCAGCTCGTAGACTTCCCTCTGTAAACAATCGGCCCTGGTGTTTTACTTGGACGTGGTAATGTTGCACAAGCAGCGTTGCGACATGATGATGTCCAGGAATTACCGAAGGATGTTTCTCCATAAACTCCACTTTGGCTTCTTGAAGACGGCCTCCTACTCTCAGCAGCCCATCTTGGTCAATGATTGGGTCAAGCTTTCTTAAAGCACTGTCTTTAGAAACAGGTTGCCCTTTGTTCAGGTTGTCTATTTCTTTGGCATAATATTCTCGCTGTATCGTGTGAATTATCATGTTCTTGGACCTCTCTAGGTTGGGAACAGTGAAAGCATGTTTGCAGTGATGCCAACCCTTGCAGGATTCCTGTTCCTCGGGTAATGTCGACTTGTAAACCTGAGCTATGTGACTTAAGCAAGCAATAGCACGGACAAGCGACTTCCAGGTTGAGAATCTGCTGAAACGATGGGATTTGAGGCATTGTTCTAACATCTCTGTACGTAGAACAGATACTTGAGGGCGGATTTCACCTTCGTCATCTGGGTCTATCAGCTCGAATGTGTCATATTCGGTAGTGCAGGATGTTGGACGGTACAGGAAAGCAGGACCTGTAAACCATGTTGTATCTTTAAGCTGGTTCGGTGCAACAGATCTGGTTGCGTGGTCCGCCGGATTATGATGCGTAGGTACATAATGCCACTGTTTAGGACAAGCGGATCTCCTGATCCTCAGCACTCTGTTGCTGACATAGACATAAAAGCGTCGTGTTTCATTGCAGATGTATCCTAGGACCACCTTGCTGTCTGTGTAGAACTCAACTTCCTTGATTTCCAGGTTTAATCCTGTTGTTATGAGTTCAGCCAACTCCACTGCAAGCACAGCAGCACAGAGTTCCAATCTGGGAATTGTGTGTTCACGGAGTGGCGCCAGTTTTGTCCGGCTCATGACGAATCCTATATGACATCTCTCTTTGACATCTATAGTTTTCAGGTACGCCACTGCTGCAATCGCTTTGACTGAGGCGTCACAGAAGACACAAAGTCTTTGCATTTTGACTTCTGTTGATGGCACGGAAGCATACGGTCTTGTCACTTGAAGGCTGGACAAAGCTTCTAAGGACTTTCTCCAACATGCCCACAGGTCTCTTTTTTCGGTAGGAAGCGGGTCATCCCAATCAGATTTGTCTTGGGTGAAGCCTCTTAACATCCATTTACCTTGAATTGTGACAGGAGCTACGAACCCCAGAGGATCGTATAAGCTGTTTATGGCAGACAGGACACCTCTGCGTGTGAAGGGCTTTTCTTCCTTGCTGACTTGGAAGGTGAAAGCATCTGCCTTTAGATCCCAGAGCAAACCAAGGCTCCTCTGCATGGGAAGGGAGTCACAGCCTAGATCCAAGTCTTTTAGGTCTGCTGAGTGGTCTTGAGAGGGGAAAGCTTCCATTAGTTCCCGGCTGTTGGAAGAAATCTTGTGCAACCTTAAATTAGACAGAGCAAGCATTTCTTGAGCCCTTTTGAGAAGACTGATCGCAGCCTCGTTAGTGGGTGTGGATTTCAAGCAGTCATCAACGTAAAAGTCCTTTTCCACAAAAGATCTAACATCCGACCCGTACTTTGCTTCACCCTCTCTGGCTGAATTTCTGAGACCATAGATGGCGACTGCAGGGGAAGGACTGTTTCCAAAGATGTGGACTCTCATACGGTACTCTATGATGTCTTTATGGGGGTCGTTGTCACGGTACCAGAAGAACCTCAAAAAGTTTCTGTGTTCTTCCTTGACGAGAAAGCAGTGGAACATCTGTTGTATATCAGCCATAAATGCCACGGCATCTCTGCGGAAGCGGAGAAGTACCTCTAGAAGTCTGTTGTTGAGGTCTGGACCTGACAGCAGGACATCATTTAGTGAGACACCTTCGCATCTTGCACTTGAGTCAAATACTACTCTTATCTGACCTGGTTTCTTTGGGTGATAGACACCGAATATAGGTAAGTACCAACACTCCTCGGAGTCTTGAAGTACTGGTGCGACTTCTGCGTGGTGGTTCTGGAATATTTTCTCCATGAAAGCAAAGAAATGTTGTCTTGTCTCCAGTGACCTCTGTAGTTTCTGTTTGAGAGAGACAAATCGATCATAAACAATTTCTCTGTTGTTGGGTAAACGTGGTCTCTGGGGCTTAAATGGCAAAGGTGCAATCCAACTCTTTGACTCATCCTTTACTATTTCCCGATCCATCATGTCCAAGAACATCCTATCTTCTATGGACATTGCTACCCTGTTGTCTTCTTTTGTTCTGTGGAAAACTGTGCACCCTATGTGATCTTGCTCATCGTCACAGGCGTGGTCTTCACATGAAGGGTCTGTGAATGGACAAGGTAGGGGAGCACTGTGTGGCAGCTCCTTTACCAGGAAACTACTCTGACAAGGTTGGAAGAGAGAAGGACGTCCATTTTCAAGCGTATTAGTGAGCATACTGTTGACTGAGGTCGGCTTGTGTGCCCCTCCTAGACAGACATCTCCTATGATGACCCACCCTAGGTCAAGTTTCTGGGCGTATGGAGCGTTCTGAGGACCATTAATCTGTGCTCTGGCTTTATGGACTCGTAGGATATCTCTCCCAAGGAGTAAGACAATCGGTGCTTCTGGGTCTAGCTCTGGTATCAGGTGAGCTATACGTTTCAAATGGGGATGGAATACAGCTACATCCGGTGTAGGTATCTCTGACCTGTTGTCGGGAATCTGATTGCACTCCAGTATGGTTGGCAGAGACAAACAGGTTTGCCCATCCAGGGACTCGACTTTGTACCCAGCTGCCTTCCTCCCTGCTGTCTCGACAGTACCTGCACATGTCCTTAAGGAGTAGGGAGAGCTGGGCCCTTTAATGTTAAAGGTGTCAAAGAAGGTGGACTTAGCTAGAGACCTGTTGCTCTGATCGTCCAAGATTGCGTATATCTTGACCGCCTTCTCTCGGTGGCCTGCTGGGTAGACTCTAACAGGGCAGATCTTAGAACAGGACTTTCCTCCTGCAAGTCCTTTACATATCTCTGTACACTGAGAGGTGACTATCTGGGTGTCTTCTACACCAGTGTCTGTCTGCTTTCTAACGCACTCCCCGCCTTGGGATGGCACCTGGGAGGGTGGTCCAGGGTGTAGAGCTGTATTGTGTTCTGTGCTGCCACATTCTGTGCATTTCACACTGACCTCACAGTTCCTGGCGAAGTGCGACGTTGTAGCGCAGCACCTGAAGCAGATGTTGTTCTCCTTGAGGAAACTCTTGCGGTCCTCTAGAGGCTTCTCCCTGAAGACTCTGCATTTTAGTAGAGGATGCGGTTTCTTGTGTAGGGGACACTGCTTGCTGAGATCCATAGGTCCGTTCTCGTCTTGAGGGGACTTGGAGGCTCTGGAAGGAAAACCTGAGGAGGTAACATTAGTTTTGTGGACTGCCACTGGTGTTTTATGAGGTTTGACATCAGGGGCAGTGGAACATGACAGAGTAAAATCAAAACTAGGATCATTTCTGATTCTTGTCTGTTCAGTTACAAAGTCTACAAACACTTTGAAAGGAGGAAATGGTACATTATGAGTCTGTTTATAACGAGAACCATGCACAATCCATTTCTCCTGTAGGTTATAAGGAAGCTTTTGCACAATTGGATTAACACCCCTGGCAGTGTCCAGGAAAGCCAACCCTGGTAGATCACCTTCTGCCTGAGCAACCAGTACCTCTGTTAACAAGTCACTCAGCTCTCTGAGCTTCTGGTAGCCCTTGCTCGCTAATCTGGGAAAGTTATAAAGTCTCTTATACAAAGCATCTTCTACGGCTTCTATGGACCCATAACATTCATCAAGTCTTTCCCACACCATCTTTAAGCCAGTGACAGGGTAATTTACATTAATGTCTCTGAGTCTCTTGGCGTGTTCAGCGGACTCGCTCCCAAGCCACTTTACCAGGAGGTCTAACTCCTCACTACAGGAAAGGTCTAAACCTCTTATGGCATTCTGGAAGGAAGTTCGCCATGCTCGGTAGCTCTCAGGACGATCATTGAACTTTACAAGTCCCTTTGTAACCAGTTCCCGTTTGGCAAAGAACTTGGCAAAGTTCATGGAGGCCTGGTTAGCGTCTATACGAGCTGGTGTGCTGTCATAGTGTGTGTGAGGTGTATCACCATACCTTGTAGGAGCTTCTGGCTTAGTATAGTCTGTGTAGTACCGTTCTGAAGCAAAGGGTGTCCCTTTAATGTGGAGCGAAGGCTGTATCTTCTGTTCTGTAGAAGGGCGGTTGTAGTCGTAGTCGCTTTGTTGCACACCTTCCTGCTTGAGGTACTGCGGTTCCAGGTGGGTTCTCTGATGATCTGTGTAGGTCGGTCGATGAAGTTGATCGTGGCCGTCGTCTGCTCTGGAGTGCTGGTGGACGTATTCTGAGACGCGTTGTACTGGGTCTTGCTGCTCCAGGTCTGGTGCAAGTACACTGCTGCGCTTCTCAGATGTGGAGAACTCCATAGCTTCCAGGAACTCTGCTTTGGCCATTGCCGCTGCTGCTTCTTTATCTGCGGCAAGTTTTTCCAGAGATGCCTGAATTCTTGCTCTCTCTGCTTCTTGAGACGCCTGTATTCGTGCTCTCTCTGCTTCTTGATCGGCTTGTCTTAGCTTTAGTTGTATTTCTTGCGCTTCAAAGGAGGATTTGACTTTTGCCGCTTCAGCTTCGGCGCGAGCGAGAGCAGCCATTTCCTTGATTGAAGACTTGCTAGAGCGGCTTGCATAGGACCTTGTCCTGTATGAAGATGCCCGGCTGGCAGACATTGTGCGTCTGATTGCGGACTGCAATCTGGGTAGGAACGGATATCAGCGTAGTCTGGATAGCGCTGCACTTGCTGGAGGATGCACACTCGTTCTTGCGACAATATGGCGGCCGCTACAACACCAGTGCGTGGGACCATGTGCGTGATGGCAGCTCCGTATAGTCTGATCCACTATCGCTTGTCACTAGCATCTGTTTTACTGTTCTGTCTTCTGACACGTTTGCTCAGTGTGTCTTCTGACATCCAGCATAAACCTCCTCCTGTCTTCTGAATAAGCAGACGGTTCTTTCAACTTTAACTTGTTTATTGGTAAACAACATGAAAGTGATGGAGTGAACAGGGTATGGACTTGTATGAGATGACAGGGTATGGTTTGAAGGAGGTAAAACTACAAATAAATACAAAAGTACAGCTGTCAGTAATCTGCATAACATATACAGCAATGGCATCCATCAATACAGAGCACATGGTGAGATGGCTGACTAACATGGCTGCTATACATGAGAGCACATGGCATACATACAGCATCTTACAGATAAATAACTGTACTCTAACATTACAACAGTTCTATATAACATACAGTATTAACATCACAGCACTCTGATGTAACTCCTACCAGATATGCTTTGTCTGGGATGATGGATTCAAGATGAGTTGCAGGAGGCTGGTACAATGCTTCTGATTATGGCCAGTCTCTGGGCTGTACTGACCTTCTTGTTCCCAAAATGCACAGGGAAACTGTTACATCATTCTCCCATGCTGCTTTGCAGTCTTAAGGTGGAATGTAAACTAAGGGAGCACTGCTGCATTCGGCCAGCAGATGGTGCTATAACATAACAAATAACATCACATGACTGTCTAGCAATGTGTATAACTTATAGGACAGAACAATGACTTTTCATGAAAAACAGATGATTTTTCTCTTTTTTCATGAAACTTTTCTCATTTTCTTGTTTTCTCCAATGTAAAATGTTTCTCCGTTTTGCCTATTCCAGCAAATTTTTTGCCTATTCCAACACAGTTTTCTCCTATTCTAATACATTTTTCTACTATACAACACTTTTTTGTCTATGTTTCCTATGGTGCAACATTTCCCAGAAAAAAATTACTTCTCCTGAGGTCTGTAGTAGAGAAATAAGTAGCTGAGAGTCAAAGTTGTGAGTCCTTTTAGCAACATATAACATGATAATTTTTTTAGCATGCAGAGCACATTTGTCCTTTGCCCACGACACTAAATCCTGCTTAACTCTTTGAGTGCCAGACGGGTACTGGCACATATTTATGATAATGTCAAGTGATAAATAAAGTACAGCCTACAATGTGGCAGATGTATATGGCAGTGGTGTTGGAGGACTGGCATGGTTTGATTGGTGGGACCTTGACAAACTGCATCCACCCCAGGAGGAGAGGGATATTCATCATTTATTGCACACACACTGCAGCTACCATTGCTGTGGTCAGTTTTTGAACTACCACTTTAATCCCAGGTCCCTGGAATGATCCTCCTTTCCCCCTACCCCTACCCCTTGTGCTTTTGCTGGACATTACTCAACAACTGTGTGTGTTTTTTTTCTCTCTACAATACACAACTGATGGAGAGTGATGTCTTCAACAAAATGCTCAATGTTGTCTGCTGTCCATAAAGTCTGCCTGAGTCACAGAGCTCGCATCAGGCTGCCAGTCAGCTGTCGTTGACCTAATATATTTATTTGTTTAATAATTTATGTATTAATTTTTTTATTTTTATTATTATTCATTTACTTATGTTTTCTTAAGTTGTCTACCTTATCTTTTCACAGTCGGTCAAAAAAAAGTTATAACTAAAACAAAATCAACAACTTCTTTCCCCAGACTTCCCTAGCAAAGAGAAAATAAAAGCAAAATCAGCAAGTAATTTGGACCCCAGCTGCCTGTATCTTGCCATTCAGTCACACCGAATTTTGGGGTATTTGGAGTCAACTTCATTCCTACCATCTTCTCCCCCAGACTCCCCTAATACAGAGAATAAAATGTCCTACCTAAAAGACTCTAGACTTAGCTTCAATTCCCCTTTATTTGCCTTTCTTCTCTAGCTCATAAACATGCTGCTTTCTCCACTCACAAACACAGAATGGCATGCTGTGAGAGCCTGACACCATTATATATGCCTGTAGAAAAGCAGAGAAAACTTTCCTATGGTGGGGAAAAATTTTTCTTTTTATTTATCTCAATGCAATAAGTAGGCGAAAAAAGTGGGAAAATGGCACTTTTCCTGGGAAATTATTCGCCAAGCGGGATTGTGGTTTAAGGCGAAAGTTTTGATCAGACCTTAGTCAGACCTTTTTTCTTCCTGTCAAATAAGAATACAAAGATCAAGGCAAAAAGTTCAAACATCTTCTGAAAGTAATTTTTTATCTTTGGGTTCTGAATGTTGGAAGGAACATTCTAATATAAAAGCTGATGAGAAAGAACCCCCAGCACAATGAAACACAACTGGCATTCTGAACCATAGCAAATTTAAAGAAATATTATCAAATAAATATGGTTCATATCCTTTTAAATAGCATGTTTTTTTACCAACAATTGTAAAAATTATTTCTTAGGTGTTATATTCTAACCTTGATTTTCCTATTTGTATTCTATTTGGTCAAGGCCAGTTGACCCATTTTCATGTAGACAAGCTCCTAATAAGTAATAGGGGCAATGTTTGTCATGATTGAGCTAAACAAACAAATGAGATGAGATAAATGAGATATGTTACTGTGAATTGTTCTGAGTGAGTTTAGCCATGATTCTGCATACATCACAACATTTCAAATGGCCAAAGAAGGTGGTGTTGCAGAGGGAGCGATTGGTGAGCAGGGCATTACCAATCATTTATAGGTTATTTTATGACTTATTGATTGACGTCTCTCCGTGTAACTGAATATATGATTTAGAACAAGACCAAAGTATTTTATTTACATTGACTGATTTATAAACATAAATATTGAAATTTAAACAAACATTAATGTGGGGTTTTGGCTGTGGAGCAATGTGATACACTTATATACACACCATATAGTCTGATCTCCTAAAAATAGAGGGACAAGAGGGTGAGAAAGAGAGACACTTGGGAGGTATGATACTGTGACACACCCCCACCGACATTATGAGAAACCCGTTATTATTCATGAATGCATTGTTCTCTTAGCCACATCCTTTTTTATTATATAATAATTTTGGGGGCATATGATTTTTTTTTATCTGTCCTGAAGAAGATTCTGTAATTGTGACCAAAAAGATAATTTAATGTTTAGTTAAAGAGGGGGTACACATATTTCTGGCTGATGCACTAAAAAGCTGGACCAATTCTGAAGAAAACCTTACTGCACCATGGAGAACAAATAAACATTTCCCAAATCTACATTTTAAAAGATGGGACATTTAGGGCTGGATTCAAATGCAGGTGCTAATTTTATCTCTGTTTTTATCTCCATGTATCCCCATAGACATCAATAGGAACATTTTTGTTAAAACAGGATGTAACATTTATCTCCTGCATTTGAATCCAGCCCTTAATACCTTAAATGTCCCATTTAAGTCAATGGAGATTTGCATTTGTCTACTATGCTGCAGCTGATTTGCTATAGAATTTCTCCACTTCCTCCAATACATCAGGCTCTGGGCTGTATTCTATTACAGGTGCTAATTTTATCTCTGCTTTTATCTCCATTTTCCCAAAGACTTCAATAGGAAAATGTTTGCTAAAACGGGTGTTAACATTTAACACCTGCAATAGAATCTAGCCCTCTTTCTGTTTAATCTAGCCTGGAAGCAATTGGTGCTGCCATACAAACCTGCTCTAGATTGAAAGAAGACTGTGTTTTTTTTGTTATTTTGTTTACTAAACCAAACAATTTAGAGCACTGTAATCCCATAATCTTGAGCCAGACATTTATATTTTCTTGAAGGCATGCTTTGCTCTTACTGCATACACTTACCAGAGAAAAGAGAAAGAAAAACACATCAATCAATAGATAGAAGAAAATAGATTAAAAGGAAAATAGTGTGGGGTATTATTAGAGATCATCAAGTTTTATGACAAAGAAAGAACTTTATATCTACTATCTCAACTGAGTGAACTGTTCTTACATCCTAAGGATAACAACCTTGTGGAAAAATTACTTATTTTCTTCACTGGTTTTCTTTGCAATATATTTTAGATGGCATCTTATTTTATTTACAGAACTGCTGTAATACAGTACTACTATTATTTTAAAGTTTGGTGCATGGGGAGAAATAGTTCATTTTATTATGAAGGTGTTTTATAGTTCTTTGTAGGGGACATTTTAATGCACTATATTAACCATTTAGATGCTAGCCATATCTCCAGTGTACTACTTTCAGACCTCTCTAGCATCCATAGGGCTGGTGAAGCAAATTATTTTTCAATATTGCTTAACATATTTCTTGATAATTAATGTAATTTGCATATATAGTTTGCAAAAAAGAAAAAAATTATATTTAATGTGCCCAAACACTTCCTAATAGTAAAATATTACTTTTATTAATATGGCACTATGAATAAAATGACACAAAATGTCACCCTTTAGATAAATTATATTTTTTCTTATAATTAATCTTATAATGGTTGCATTCTCTTGTTCTAGTATTCCTCCTCCTTTGAAAAATGGTTACCTACTGAACTTTATCAAAGGACAAGTATCACTTTTTAAAAAGTCTGCTGTGGAGCAAAATTAGGGAAAAAAACAGGGGCTGCTCTATCAGCCAATCAGGGGTGGAAGAAGGGCAGGGTCAGAAAACTAACTCCCTTTGCTGGAATGCAAACTGGAAGTCTGTGACTTTTAGCTACACATTCCAGGCTTGTGTGTACATTTGCTATAGACTTGCTGTGCTGGGCTGTCACACCTGATACAATAGGTCTATTGGGAATTGCACATTGGGTAGAGGATGTTGAAATGCTCAATATGTTAAAATGAATCCTTCATTCTTTGGACAACTGAAATCCACTTATGTGTTTAGAGGGGAATATGGTTGCCAGTTTTTATTTTAAATTTCTGTGCACTTACTTAAAGGTGAAGGACAGGGGTATCATTTGACTGCCTATTCACCCTTTGAACTAGTCTATTCATGTATTCTCTAGACTGTATAATATTTCTTATGTACCCTTTTCCTACAGTTTAGTGCATGAAGATGTGGAAAGGGAAGTTGGGGATCTTTTCTTATGTAGATCCCACAACATTGTAAACAGATTCTCAGCACTGTACAGTTTGTTTAACAAGAAAATGGAACAAAGCACAGTGGGGTACATTAGAAGGATACATACAATCAAAATTAATTGACATTTTAAACAGAAAGTAGTAGCAAACATTGTGAAAGTAAAAGTAAAAAAATATTGTGTGAGACCTCTAAAAGCCTAGAGGAATATAAAACTAGTGGGCAAGAAGTGGTGGGTGATGCTGAGGAAGACGGTTCTAGATCAGAACTCTCTCCAGCCAGCCGCTGCTTCCTGCTGTCCTTATCCCTCCAGGGACTGGCTTGTCAGTACTGTATTGTTCTGTTATTGTGCCCTTGTGGGCGTTACCACTGTATGTACTTTATTTCAATAAAGTTATTTTAAACTTACCAGTCGGGTCTGAGTGTTCATCAAAAACCGTGACAAAACCCCTCCTCAGGAAGTTGGTAGGAGGAGCAGCTCAGAGGGAGTATGAAACTACAGGCCTCAAACACATAAAACAGAGGCCTACAGCATGCTGAAGCCTTGCACCTGCAAATGACACATCTAGCATTGATACATCCAACCACTCGTGGAAATGACGCTGGAGCATCACTGTGAGCTCCGCCAGAAGCAGCAGCGCTACAAGGTACTGTAACAGCCTGTCCATTACCTGTTTGAGAAAACAATAGGAAAGTCTGACTCTGGACAAGCAAAAGATGCCAAAAAAATACACTGTCAGTCATCATCAGCATCATCACCTGCTCTTCCAAGTCCAAGTCTCACTAAGCCACACACACACACACACACACACTACTAGTGTTGAGTAACCAGCAACAACATGGGTTATCAACATCCACCTTAGCTATGATGAGTTTCTCTTCTGCTGTTGGAAGTGCAGTACCTGTGATAACTAGTAGTAGTACAATTGCAGCAACATCTAGCCCTATCATCTATGAGGAAGCCTTCAGTCAATGAAGTCCACAGCATGGAGATATTTCACACACAATCAAAAAGATAAGCATTTTGCTACCTGTTGTCTGTCTAAAAAGCATGTGATTAGGGGGAAAGCAGGCTCCCACCTAGGCACCTCCTCAATGAGATCCCACCTGAAGCACAACTAAGGGACTGATTGGGCAACACACCAACAGCATTTCAGAGGTGCCACACCTGGCAGTGGCAGCAGCACTCCTAAACATTCCTGGGGCTCTGGGGTCCATAACAGAAGTTGTGATGTTGATGTGTCAGAGAGTGTGCCAAGATTTTCTGCTCTTTATGCAGAGGAATATGTTTGTTTTTGGAGATGACAAGAGTCAGAGACTGCCAACACATACCACATCCACCCTCAACACCTCCAAAAGTCATGTTGTTAAAGCTAGGGCTCAGGATGGCAATGTTGTGTGGGATCTGTGTGGAAGGCACATCGCCAGTATGCACTAACATGTCTTCGTCATCATCTCCTCTTAATCCAACACCAATTCATGCTCATCACCATGAATCTACCAGCCTTCATCAGGTTTATGATTTTCCACTTAACACATGAACAATTGCTAATTTACATATGGAAATGCAGGTTAATGGGCCATTGTTGTGTTCATTTGCGTGTATTTACATGCTAATTTGGCACTTCGACACATGCACTTGCGATAGCAGCCTTTATTGTTGGAGTTCACTGTTCCAACATTGCCTACTGAAGGTTGGCAGAGTTGGGATCTCCTTGTAGCTTTCTATGCAGGTGCATCCATGGTCCTAGTCCCACTCAACCCTTTGAGTGCCAGTGGGTTGTCACACATTGCATTGCAATGCATTGTATGCCTATGACACTCAAAGGTTTAAGAGAAGTAAAACAAAGATATAGAACCAAAGAATCTCCAAGTACAGTCAAATTCCCACTTGTGCTTTCATCTACTAAGTTACAGGATATAATATAAATGGGCATACAGAAGGTGAACCTAACACTCTTCAGCCCTTGTGGAATAAGTATTCAAATTAAACATGTGATGCTCCACGGTGCCTTTTTCATTTTCCTACATGTCTTAGTAAAAATAGCAGTGGTGCCTATTTAGACACTTATGCCTAAAGCCAATGTACAGTACAAATTCCTTAGATATCCTTATGCTTACATTATCATACCAATTGATCAAATTCACACTATATATCTGCCACTCATTTTTAAAACTGACAACTCCCTGTTGCCCAACTTATCGTTCAACAGTTTAAGCTTTAGGGTGCTAATCAGTTGAGGATCAAGACATGCACAATACAGGAAAATTCTACTCATCCCATGCTCTCTGTCGCAATAGTAACCTACACAAATCTGGGTCAGACTTCTGTACTGTTAACACATATACATGCACATGCTTCACATCACTAACACTTCACAAGACTTCACCATGCAACACCACTGGCATCCACTCACATCTGCTCACACTGGCAATTTGAGTGAATGTAACTTTGCCATACAGCACCACTGGCATCTGCTCACAGCCACTCACACTGATGAATGTGAGTGGATGTGAGCAGATGCCAGCAGTGCTGCTTGGCTACTTTACATCTGCTCACATCTGCAGTATGAGCAGATGTGAGTAGATACCAGTGGTGTTGCATGGTGAAGTCACGTGCACTCCCATCGCCAGATATACTGCACAAGGCCAGTGGTGCTTAGCAACTCTGGCCTTGCTCAGTCCAGGCAAAAGAGAAAATATCCCAGTCAGTGAAAAGAGGTGACAAATATTTCTTTAGGTATATAGTGATCGGAATAGATCAAAAGGAGATGTAAGACAAAAGAAGATAGATATGTGAATGGTGATAAGGCAATTTTTCACTGCTAAAATAATTATTTTTGCTTAGTTTTAAAATATGAATGAGTTAAGAGTGGGAACCAGTGTTAAGAGAAACAAGAATTAAAAGAAAAGAAAAAGAATCAAGTCTATTTACGGAGAAGGAAGTCTTAAAGCTATTAATTAAATTAAAAGCAGTGAAGTCAGTTGGTCCAGATGAAGTACTAAGAGCATTAAGAGAGCTTAAGGATGTATTTGCCTCACCATTAGCTCAACTTTTAATCAGTTTCTGTTGACAGGAACTTTGCCGGATGACAATAGATTTGTTAATGTAGTGCCACTTTATAAAAAGGTAGAGAAGGCTCTTGTAACTACAGGCATGTATTAAAATACAATGCACACCCTTTAAAAAGAGAGGATTTTTGCTTATTAATATTATTATACTTTATAATGCGCCAGTTTATTCCCCAGCACTGTACAATAAGTAATAGAAATACAGTCATGTGTGGAACATAGAAAACAATAGATTTGTACAACATATATATGTAGAGTAGGGATGGAGGAAACTTTCCGCCTCAAACTGAAATTGGTGAAAAATGGCACTTTCCGTTTGGCGAAAGATCTTCCACTTTTTTCCCTCTTTTTTCGCCCATTGAAATCAATGGGAACATAGACATTACACACAATACATTACAAATAATATTTTATTTCTCAAAGGCAGTGTATAAAAGGGGCATGAGGGTGCCTGTGTTGGTGGGGTGTGGGGAAAGAATCGTTAGAACAGGGAACGTTTTTGGGGGGTTGTTTACTGGGATTGGGGGCCACTTAATAAAGAACAAAAATCCTAAATAAAATAAAATAAAATAAAGTAAAAACCTAAGACTTAAAGGGGTCTGAGGAGGGTGCCTGTGTTGGTG
Organism: Rhinophrynus dorsalis; assembly: GCA_037306005.1. Taxonomy (NCBI): domain Eukaryota; kingdom Metazoa; phylum Chordata; class Amphibia; order Anura; family Rhinophrynidae; genus Rhinophrynus; species Rhinophrynus dorsalis. The sequence continues at coordinate 479,593,138 of CM074720.1, read as the reverse complement.
AATGAATGAATCATTTGAACAGGGAATTTGTTTTGTGGGGGGAGTTCTTGACTGCTATTGGCAGGACAGTTAATAGAAAAATAAATCAATAAAATAAAATAAGACATTTGTATTTAAAGTGACAGAGACAGGAACCCCCTGACATAATCTGCCACTGGGGTGGACTGATACTTGACTTGATAGTGTATTTTGTAGAGGATAATTTGTCTGATTTGTTGTTAGAGGCCTTTGTAGGACTTAGACTTATTAGAGGCCCAAGCCCTGAAGAAACATTGATTTGTAGGACTTAAGTTTGTTTGGCACAAGCCCTAAGGAAACATTGTTTTGTAGGACTTGGGCTTGTTAGAAACAAACACCCTAAAATTATTTTTGTAGGACTAGTTTTTATTAATTTTATTTTTTTAAACACAAGCCCTGACAAAAAAACAATAAAAATGTCCTACTGGCCTAATGCCAGCAGGTCACGTTGGCCAGTGGCCACTGTCAAATGTCCTCCTGAGTCCTGAGTTACAACTGCTGTTCATACTGCTGCTGATGAGTTGTTTAAGCAGCAGGATGATTAGGCAGCTGAAAGGGAATGGGATCAACAATAGCATTAACATGGAAGATGGATGATGAAGGTTCCATTTGCCATGACTGGCTCCAGTGATGCGCCTAAGGCAGTAGCAGCAGAATAAGTAGCTGCCAGTATTTGTGGAGAAAAGTTGGTCTTTAAATCTTCTCCACCTGCCCCTCCTCCAAAATCATCATTGGGTGTGTTGTTATTAGAATATTTTTTTTCCTTGAGAGCAGGATGAGTGGGTCTCCTCAGCAACTGCAATGTGCATAGTATGTGTATGGTAAATAACATCTGGGGGCACAAATGTATCCAAACACCATGACACCCAAAACCAAGTACTGCCACTGTCACTGTACCCCTTGTCCAGACCCCGCTAAGGACACGACAACTTGCTGACAGTTTAATAGTAATGATGAACCCTCCCTGCCTCCATCTTAGCATATTCTGCGGGATGGAATCTCCTCAGATGCCGCTTCATGGACTGATATTGAGTCTCCTCCACCACACTGGCATGTGTGGTCAGTGCATCACACAGTGTGCAAAGGGTAGAGATTAACTGCCACATCATAATTGTGTCAGAATGACAATTGCTGTTTTAACACTTCTTGTGTGTTTGGGTTTAGCTGTAATTTTCCTCTTACTTATTTAATGTACCCACATCTATTATATACTGTTTTTCTTGCCATAAAATGGGCTTTCTAAAGATACAGGAAATTTGATGAAAATAATGGTAAAACAATTTATAAAATATGATGAAACAAATGTAACAAGTTCACTTTTTTTAACTTTTTTTGGAACATTTTGGTGCTTTATCAAGGGTGGAAATGTTATAGATTTCAGGACAGGTTCTGAGTACTGCCAGGGTCTGCAGTGCATTGTAGTTACAAAATTAATTAAAGGAATGCAGGACTTGACATATGAGGAACGATTAGACAAACTTGGTTTAAGGGGAGACCTTATCACAATGTACAAGTATATGAGAGGTCAATACAAGGATCTCAGAGGTGAGCTATTTATTCCAAGGCCTGATCAGGTGACCAGGGGACACCCCTTGAGAATAGAGGAAAGGAGGTTTAGACTTCAGCAGAAGAAGGGTTTTTTTACAGTAAGGTCTGTTAAATTGTGGAATTCATTGCCCAAGGAGGTGGTTATAGGAGATACAATGGATACATTTAAGAGAAGATTAGATACATTTCTTACAAAAGAGAACATACAGAGTTATACTGTTTATCAGTAGGCAGATCAGAAAGGTCTGATAAAGTCTAACTTAAAGGGATAGTAATGTTTCATAATAAAAGCAGCTCTAATTAATCATCATAGTATTTGGACTTTGGAGAGTGTTATTTCAATTCTGTCAGAGTTGTAGTTCCAGAGTAATTCAATGACAAAGTGTCCCCCTCCCGCCCCTTTTACTGATGTCACACTGTTCAGCCAGAACAGAAGGGAGGTGCCCAGGTAGACTGCAGAGAGGGACAATCTTCAATTAAGATAAGGGAAAAACCTGAAAAGCTTGTCAAGGAGGGCAGGGATTTCATTGTTTTCATAGGAATAAGAGTGTCCCCTTCTGTTATCTGTCTGGTCTATAGACTGCATTCCACATCTGAGAAGAGATTGCTTACGCTAGGTAAAAGGGGCGGGAGGAGGAAACTTTGCTTGTGAATATCTCATAAACCATTTTTCATGTTTTTATAATGCCTACAAAATAAAATAAAGTTAAAACGAAGTATTACTATCCCTTTAAGTTACTGGGGTATGAGGAGAAGGTTGAACTTGATGGACTTGTGTCTTTATTCAACCTAATTTACTATGTTACTATGTAACACTAAAAATCTTTTACACATCTACAAATGCTAAAAAAAACCCTGCTAAATAGAATATAATATTTGTTTTGATTTTAGAAATACTCAATGTGGACATGTTTTTCTAATGTTTTTGTCAAGTTATATGGCAATAACTAAAAGTAGTAAAAATTGAGGTGTTCTCAAACTTTTGACTGCTAGTGTAAATTAATCAAGACAACAATAAAACAAAAAAAATACTTGCAAAAAGTCACAAAATGGTAAAAGAGTATATGCACAGAATTCCAATGTAAATAGGGGTGGGTGAAAAGTGTGAAAAATTTCTGACTTTTGCAAAAACTTGCCAATTTTTCATTTTTTCCGTGAAAGTTCTCACCTTTTCACATATGCTAAAATTTCCTCAGTTTCACTTATGTTAACAAAATTTTCACCTGTTTTAAAAAAAATGTTGCCTATATTTCCTATAGGTACTACATTTCCCACTGTAATACTATTTCTTCTGAAGGCTGTAGTGGAGAAATAAGTAGCTGGAAGTCAAGGTTGTGAGTTTTACAGCAACATATGTGTTATCATACAGAATGCATTTGTCCTTTGCCCACAACACTAACTTCCTGCTTAAAGGGATAGCAATACTTAATTTTAACTTTATTTTATTTTGTAGGCATTAAATAAACATGAAGAACGCTATAAGTCTTATCTCTCAAACCTTTATGGTTTGAGAGATATTCACAAGTAAACTTCCCCTCCCGCCCCTTTTACCTAGTGTAAGCCATCTCTTCTCTGATGTGGAATGCAGTCCATAGACCAGACAGATAACAGCAGGGGACAATCTTCTTCCTATCAGAACAATGAAAACCCTGCCCCTCTTGACAAGTTTTTCATGTTTTTCCCTTATCTTAATTGAAGATTGTCTCTCTCTCTGCAGTCTACCTGGGCACCTCCCTTCTGATCTGGCTGAACAGTGTTACATCAGTAAAAGGGGCAGGAGGGGCATACTTTGTCACTGAATTACTCTGGAACTACAACTCTGACAGAATTGAAATAACACTCTCCAAAGTCCAAATACTATGATGATTAATTAGAGCTGCTTTTATTATGAAACATTACTATCCCTTTAAGTGACACTGACACATATTCATTATGATGATG